>JAOUQZ010000017.1:16078458-16100522 GCA_028564935.1 Neosilurus hyrtlii
CGTTTTCCCTCCCCCCCCCCCCCCCCCCTTCCTTCAACAAAGTGTTTCTATTTCCTACGAGTACCGCCTGGAGAATTATTGTGATGTCATAACACGATGAACACATTTCTCCTCCCTACCTCTACTCCTGCAGCGTCACTGCTCTGACATCGAAAGCCACCGCAAATCATCTCGGGGGGTTTTTTTGTTGTTGTTGGTTTTTTTGGGTTTTTTTTGTCGTCATCATTGTTGTTGTTGTTGTTGCTGTTGTTTGTGTGCTTATATTTATTTTTCAGTGTCAAGCGTGGGGTGGCTGATCACAAATCAGCCGTCTCCGCCTACTAAATCTCTTCCGCAGCTTACCAAATCCCAGTATAGACGGAAATCGTATAATAATATCTCAGAAATCAAATCGATGTATTTTAACGTATAATAATAATAATAATAATAAGCATCTAATAAGTTGTATTTTATTAATTATATGTAAGTCACATTTATCCATATGGATAAAAATATAAGTATGATGTTCATTTCCTGGAGCATCAGCCTGCATCCACAACGACATTTTGGTATCAGGTGTTCTCATTCACGCATTCGCTGGGAGGCTGGAGCCTAATTGGCCGACTGTGGGCGAAAGCGTGGTACACCCTGAACAGACTATTGCAGGGCCAACACACAACCCTTCACACTCCGACTCACACCTTGAGGCAATTTGGAACAGCCAGATAGCCTAATGTGCATGTTTTTGAACTGTGGGAGGAAACCAGAGTACACAGAGGAAACCTGCGCAAGCACAGGGAGAACAGATGCCACAGAACTCAACACAGAAACGCCCGCAGCGAGCCCAGGACTCAAACCCAGGCCTTCTTGCTGTGAGGGGGGGCGTGTTAATCAGTGTGTCACCGTGCAGCCCCAGTACCAAGTTCCGAATATTTATATATATTTATATATCGAAGCAAATTATACAAGAAATAAATCTTTCAGCGGTGCATTTCAGGACGGACGGATCAACTCTCTGAGATGTCGAGATGATTTTGTGAAAGCAGCCTGATATTACCCACAATGTCTCCTTTTTGTTGTTTGTATGTTTTCTTTTGGTATCGATGTATATAGTATGTCCCCGCCCCGCTCTTGGAAATCTATTACTATTTATTTACGTTTAGGTATAAATGTATGTGTGCTGGTCTGGGAAAACCCATCGGATGCTGCTGTGGATGAATTCTGGCCATTGACTGAAAAAGAAAAAATAAATAAGTAAAAGTGCACAGCGTTTTTAAAAACGTACCAAAAAGTGATCCACTCCAGGTCTGGCGCCCCTGCTGGCTGGCCGCAGTGTAACACGTAGCACTGTTCATTCTTCTCGGTTTTAATGATTGTCGCAGCCTTTCTTGTTTCTCGTCTAAACTGTTAGCTATATCGATATATCTGCACATGTTTTATATTCTTCCCCGGAAAATATTTTGTTATGTTATTGTAGTATATTGCAAGAACGTACATGAGTACAGGAGAGCTCAAAGAGTGCGACTTTATCGCCAAATTAACCAAAAAATCATAAAAAACAAGCAAACTGAGGGTAAAATGGAACCTTCTTAGCAGAGGTAGAAATCAGGTCTAGTGCCCCTGCTGGCTGGCTGCAGTATAACCTGTAGCTCCACCCATCCAGTGTCTAACTTGAGCAGGTATTCTTCCTTATTCCGATATCTTCACCTTGTTTTTTTTTTTTTTTTTTACTTTTCCCTAGAAATGAGTTTATTAAAATGTTATTTTGCTGTATCATAAGAGGGCGTGGCTACACATGAGAATAAAGTGATCGACAGCCTTGGTGATGTGCCGGATTTTGGTATGGCGAGATAGACGTGTGCCTACCAGATGAGTAGGCGTGCCTGACTTTTACTCTTGCCTCAAGTGTGTAAATTTTGGCTCCAGATTTGATTAGATGGCGAAAGAATTTTGAGCTCATTTCTATCGGACAGAAGGGCGGTGGAGCCACGGCGTCATTTTATTTAGAGTTATCGATTCTGGCAGTCTCAAAAAGGTAAATGTTTTTTCACTTAAATGACAGAAATGTTTTCTGTTTATTTTGCTAAGCTTTCCTGGGGTATTAAACAACCACTCTGATGTTGAAGAGATTGTTAGCTTAGTGGGATTTTTCCAGAGGTGCCGATATTTACGGTTAAGCCGTATCGTTTAGTATTTTTGACTCCTTGCTAAGATGATACAGGAGATCGTAAATCAATTCCACTTGACTTGTTTTTTCCCAGGCCTCCACACGAGTTTGTGGTTAATCCTTGTTACTTGTTACGATGGAAATCTTCCTCTTCACAGCATATTTGCATGAGTATCTTTCCGTCATGTATATTCTGATCCCTGAGATCCCGCCTGCCTTTTGTTCGGATCTTTTTTTTTTTTACAGGATCACGTCCTGCCGTCTTTCTCGACTCCTCCAACGATGAAGACTACGTTTCAAAGGGACGAGTTTTATATCGCGGTCTCGTGGATGCGTCACGAATTTTTAAAAAAAACTTTCACCTGTCAGACTCATCCAGCTCACACGACAAAAGAGTTTTAATAATTTGGGATCACAGTGTGACACAGGGTTCATCAGTGTATTATGGGTTTCACCATAAAATACAGCAGCAGGAATGTACATGTGTTTTTGTAAAAAAAAAAAAAAAAAAAAAAAAACATTTTTCAAACTGAACATATTGTATATGAAAGTAGAAAATGTGAAGTTTTTCGGGGACAGGACGGGGCTGTTCGTCGTCAAACGTCTATCTTGTACTGCCTTCTGATACTTTATACTGCACCTCTCGACCTGAATTGTCCGTTGCTTTCCTTTTTTGAGATTCCTCAGGTTTTATTAGTAGAATTTGTTTGAAATCAGCTTTTGTAATGTAGCATTTCAGTCCGTTTTTCTTTTTTTCCTCTTTTCTTTCTTTCTCTTTTTTGTAAATTTTTGTGCCATAGCTAATACTCGCTATGCTACTTTCAAAAACATACACACACACACACACACACACACACACACACACAATGTGTAACAGATGCAAAAGAAGCTCGAAACACTTTGTTCAGATGTGAATAGACATTTTTAATGTTACATTTTTAAAAGTAACGCACCCTTCACGTACACATTTTTTTCCACATTTTAAATGATACAAATAAGAATAAATAAATAATTTAAAAACATGGCCATCTTTTTTTTTACTTTTTTATTTAATCCTTAACACCTCACTCCATTATTTACAAAAAAAAAAAAAAAATCTCCACAGAATACTTCATCAACTTCTACAAAGTGTCATGTACAGCTTTCGAGTAGGAAGGACGTGTTTGTGAATCGGTTCACATCATAAAGTCGGGTTTTCCCGCACCCTCTCATTCTCTCTCTCTCTCTCTCTCTCTCACACACACACCAAAGATTCAGTATTTGTGCAGAGGTTGTGTTTCTCCTCGAAATCAACATTAGGTGCACACTGCTAAGGGGACGGCCCTATATTCCGATAGCCCATTGGTCCGACAGCCCTACTCTTATAAGCCCTACTCGATTCTGGGTTGCGGTTAAGGCAGTTGGACCAGTGGGCTGTAATTCTCGGACCAATGGGCTGTCGGAATACAGAACTTTTGCCCACTACTAACACTGGATCTACAGCTACATAATGCTGACGAGCTTTAACAGAAATTCAGTGAAATAAAATTTTATAAAAATCATAATTTTATATGATGTATATGACGTTTCTGATCACACGAAAATCAAATAATCAAGTAACTCTTCAATGTCTTTGTTGGCAATTTCAGCTCATTTCTGCGCTTGGATTCATCTTAAAATCAAATATTTACAGATGAGAAAACCTATTAGATCAAAAGACTAGCTTCCCTGCTCATCCGTATCATAAAAGCAGACACGTTCGGAATGAGTGAAAGCACTCTGGCACTCTCAACACACCGAAAGGCCCGAAGGTCAAGAAGTCGAGAAGTCCTCCCTTTCGCCGTGCAGGAATAAAAACTCTACGAGGCGTAATTACCCCATGCTGCGTCCGAGAGCCTTATATATCGTTTACGATATTGAATTACAGATTCAACGTGAGTCGTTGTTGAGAAAATAGGTTCGCCAAGCTTCAAAGTCAGCTTTTCTTTTTTTTTTTTTTGATGTCATGTCTAGTTAGTAGCTTTTCGGCTCGCTGGGCGTTTCTGTGGCTTTTGACTAAATTGGTGTTGTGTGTGAATCTGGGCAGCACAGACCAAATCTGAAGCTCTGCTAAGCCTTTTAAGCTAGTGGAAAAGAACAGCCGAGACACTTCGGTGATCCTGTTTTATAAGGGTCTGAATTTTTCACCTCCTTCATCTCATTTCTGACTTTATTCTTACATCCTTTATGACTTCGGAAATGTTCGAGACGCCAGTAATGTCTCATAAACACACTTATATTAAGGCAGGGTCTCCCAATTCTGCAGCTCTGTCCAGTTTCCCTGATCTCCCAGCACGGAATCAAGCCCTTCGACAGGTTAAAAGGTGTGTTATAGCAGGAAAACATAGTGATGTGCAATGCATCATGGGTAAACACGCAGGAGGTGAATCTGTAAATTAGCCACTAAGGCTAAATCAACACAGTGAAGTTCAGAGCAGCAAAGCTCTCCTTAACATCACACACAATTCCAATTGATCGGTGCAATATGTGAACTATTATGCAACCAAACATCGATACGGTATTTGAGCTGCTTGTTAAAGGAACCCCTTCACTTCCCAGGAGAAAGAAACAGAGATGAAATACAGTGTTATGTGTTGGAAATAAAACGGAATCGGCCACAACGTCTTCCAGAAACCATGTGTTTGCTGCTGCAAGCGAGTGTCAATGACCTCTGCACCGTGACATCACGGGCACCGTGACATCAGTGAACATCAGCATGGTGGGGGGGGTGGGCTACATTTGGAACACGAGTCCGATTTGTTTAGAGTTAACGTCGCAGAAGGGATCACATAAAAATAGTGGAGACTTGAGTGATGACAATCACAGACATGAGTAATACAGTAAGAACAAGCTAAAAAACAACAAACCCCCCACCCCCCACCCCCCATAATCACTCAACTGGCAAAATAATCAAGACCTCAAGGAGGACAAAAAGCTAATTAAATTGTCTTCTTTCAGTCACTACACTGTGGGAGAGTAGCTTCAAGTTTTTCCACCCACCCACACACACACACACACAATGTCGGATGTAGAAATCTTGTGCAGGGAATGGGGGAGGAGTGTGTGTGTATGTTGGGGGGGGGGTCTTTATAAAAACACAAACAACTTGATTTATTGGTTGTCATTTTCATAGGGGTTTAGTACAACAAAAATAAAAGCCAGTGGTGCAATAAGCACCCTGCCCAATTTTCGAAGCGGACATGTTGCAATAACGACCACAAGTAGATAATAATACCCACTAAGCCTGAAATGATGAACGCGGGTCTGCGGTTCAGAGGCTTATAATAAAATCCCTCTATATATAATAAAACAAAGCCCGCACAGCAGAGATCATTAATAACCCCGTTAAATTGTATTTACTGTGCTGCTATATGAGGCCCCTGGTGATTATTTTGTCTAATTGAGATGGGTGGGCAGTGTGTTTTTCTCCCCCACCCTCCCGCAACCCCCTTCCTGCTCCTCCCTGAAAAGGAGGATGAAAACCTTGCTTTTGTTGCCAGTGACAACCGTTTCTGACGCTCATCAAAGTTAATGAAACAGAGACCTTTTGCTTCAGGAAGTCATTATTAGCCCGCTGTGCTAACTGCTAGCCCCCCCCCCTTCAAAGTGGATGTTCCGCTTAGCTGATCCACTGATTAATACAGCGATTACTGGTTTACGGGGCCAAGCACGGAGGTTACGCACTACCCTGATGGAATACGAAAATCTGCTCATTTTAGAAACAAAACAAAACCTGGGAAGAGTGCCGCACAAGAACTTACAGCAAACGGCATTCGGTACGAGCCGGACAGACGTAGGATTCAAATTCGTCGCATTGTGTGTGTATGGGGAATACGGGACTGATTTCATTCTGGCAGCTGGCACAATCTCTGAACTGAGCTTCTGCATATTAATGGACATTTAGATTAGCGAAGTCATGAATAATTCATGGAGATGTGTGACCGAAATCAAAATGCATAGCGGAGGAGCGGTTTTGGGGGAAATTACTGTAAATGTGGAAATGCGAGTGGGTTTCGTTCAGTAGTGTTGCAGTGTATCATTTTCAGCTCCTCGAATATTCTATTTCTTGTGGACTCAGCCACTTAAACAATCTCTCTGATCGCTTTATAATGAACGGATCAAATGCCCACCAGGCAAACCAGAGGCGGCCAGCAATGGCCTAAATATTTCTGCACAGTTTAGAAAGCGTCTATGTCTCGTTCCTGCCAGAAATGCCTTTAGCATCTACAAACCTTAATTCCTTCCTGGCTCTCCCCCTGTCCCAGTTTCTCTATATCAATATCCTCCTGCCTACTTTTCTTCAAGATTTCCATATGCACTGTATTTCATTCATTCTGTCTCCATCTAACAGGTGTCCCCTAGTTCACATCATCAATACCAGAGTCCTTGCTATTTCCTGGGCAGAAAGGCAGCCAGGCGCTGCTTCTTCAAGGGTAGAATGTGGATCTCCTGGGAGCTGACCTTCTTCAGTTTAATCGCTCGGTTTTTGGGGATTTTTTTCAGTGTGTCACTGGGGTCTCCCCTTTGCTCTCCTTGGGATCTAGGCAAAGCTGCATACCCCCCTTGACTGGCGTCACACTTAATGGAGAAATTCTTTGTGGAGACACCTGACAGTCCTTTGAGTTTGCCACAAAAGATTGCAGGCATAGCGTCCTTCACCGACACGATGACCTTGGCTGTCTGCGAAGTGCTAACGATTTCAATGTTCCCACTACTTCCAAGAGCAGCGTCACGTACTGAACTGGTGACTGAACTACTGCTGCCACTATCCACGACCCACTTGTGCTGCCGACTAAACTCCAGTGACGCCAAACCACTGAGCAGTTTTGAGTCCAGTTTGGGAGTGCAGTCTACTGGTCGCAAGACCCCCAAAGCCAAAGCTCCATTGCAGACATTCTCTCCAGAGATACAGGCTCTCTCTTGGTCAGGTGGTAGTGGTGGCCCATATATGCTACATGACTGAATGCACGTTTTCCTGTCACTGGATACAGATAGATCAAGTACACTGTCTTGCTGAAAAGGCTGGATCTCCTGTAAACTGCCACTATGCGTTAGTTGAGATTGAGGGGCCTTGACAGACAAGTCTAGCACCTCCCCATCTGTCACCATTGGGGATGAACTAGACTGAAGAGGTGGCTGTTGGACTGCCATGTCCTTGCTAGGCATCATTCCAGAAGGGCAGAAATCATACGTGGAAGTCTGAGTACTTTTACTTGAAGTGTACACACGTTTAGAGGGTTCGCTGTCCATCTTGCTGTCCTTACAAGTTGAGACTGGGACAGGAATGGGAATTGGGACTGGAAGTGGAACCGGTAGGGGAATTACAACTGGGTAAGGGACAAGCAAAGTGGCTGGAGGCACTAGTGGGGCAAGTGGAGAGCTATATGGATGTATAAGTGGTGGAGGGTGGAGAAAAGCAGAAGAGAAAGGGTCTGCCTGTGGGGAAGTTGCTGGATGACAAGTAGGAGAGGTATTACCCTGGCCAGGAAAAAGATCCTGCAGGATGGCAGCAAAATTTGGGTTCTGGAGAAGGGTTAACAGACTGGCATCCAGGACTGGACTAACACCTTTCTGGTCCAGAGAAGGGGGAGGCCCGAGAGTAACTGCAGGATTCTGGCACAGCATGTTGTTCTGGAGTGCAAGCGCTGGGCAAGTGGCAGTCTGCTGAAGGAGCTGTGGGTTCAGGTGCTGCAGCACCTGCTGCTCTAAAACCAGGGGTAGGGACAGGGGACCTTGGCTAGTCATCAGGTACGGTGTAGTACCAGCTTGCCCCACTTGAGCAGGTGCTGTGCCTGCTAAGATGGGTAACACAACCGGACTCTCGCCTAAACAGATGGGTTGAAGAACTGTGGTTGCCACTTTAAGAGCAACCCCGGCAGGAGATTCTGTGTTGGGGGCAACAACAGGAGCTGCCTGAATTGTCAAGAGAGGAGAGACGGATCTCTTCGAAATGGTAGGAGAACTGACATTCCATGTCTCATTGGGGATTACTGAACTGGTCTCGCTCTCGAGTTTGCCAATGCTGTCAACTCCCACAGTGCTGTTGCAGACTTCCTGAGGATTTGCCATGTCTACCGGGACTGAGTCCTTGTACGGGTGCTCCATCACTTCTTTTTTTTTCGACCTCCTTTAGATATTGTTGACAGAAACCTTCATTCCAATTTTTTCATATTTCAGAGGGAGTTCTGAAGGACCAACCCTGTAAATTCAAAAAGAAAGTACAAAAGTTTTAGGTTTTAGCACTGAATAACATCTAGTAAAGCAAGACCTTGGGATCTTTGTTGGTGTGTCACATAATACTGTATATATTCTAGAACTTAACACCATTCTATTGCCTTAATAGGCTTTGCTTTTGCTGTTTGGATGTTTGGATGCAAAATTTCATGGCTTTCTAGCTTAAAATAAAATAATTCCCATATGTAATCACATAATACCAAGGTTTTTTAATAATTATATAGATTTACGCACGGCCTAAAAGCGAAGACTCCTGATAGATGGGTCATGATTGGTGTCCGAACCTGGGTTTACTTTTTACTTCCTTTCTGATTTCTGCTTTCATTTGTGTCACCTGTCCTGTTAGGTTAATTATCTGTTTAACAAGTTCAACTAAGTAAAACTTCTGATTTCAGTGTTTGTTTATTAATTTAGTAAATTTATTTATTTAGTAAAATCGGTCTGCCTACCTTAGTTAGATTATTAGAGTGTGTTTTTTATTCTGTGTGAGTCTGAGTGGTGGTGTATGAGCCTGTTTTTTTGTTGCTGTTGTTGTTTTTTTGGGGGGATTTTTTGAGGGGGGTATCATTTTTGTTATTATTAAAAAATCTGTTTTTTTATTGCTGTCCATCATCACACATAACAGCCAATCAGCATTAATTCAGTGAGGTGGCAGCCTACTGGGTTTCCTGTTGTGGGCACACGTGCACACCAGACAGGTCACGGCACTATGTTGCTATGGTGCATGTATAACAGTGGTGGGATCTAAACAGGGCCAACAATAAAAAATTGTGTTAACAGTAAATATTTCTATGACAAATGTTTTCAACTAGGGGCAGTGGTGGAATGGTGGTAGGGTGCTGGATTACTGATTCCAAGGTCGGGGGTTCAAGCCCCACTATCACGAGCTGTTACTGTTGTCCCTCCAGTGCAGTTAACTGGGCTACCAAAGGCTGGCCATGTCTCTCACTGTCTGTAGTGAGAGGCCTGTAAAAGAACCATTGCTGACTTTCATAAAGAGGAGGCTGCATTGCTGTCAGCATGTTTCTGCCCTGCGATGGACTGGCGAGCTGTTCAGGTTACACTCTACCCTCGCCCACAGTCGGCTGAGATGGGCGCCAGCCTCCCCGCGACCCTAATTAGGAATAAGCGCTTCAGAAAATGAATGAATGAATGAACGAATGAATGTTTCCAACTAGCTGAAAAATAATGCCGAGCCTGCATCTAATTAGGCGGCACCGAGCTCTAATTTGCACTCTAGATCTTGAACACATCTGTGAAAATTGTGATATTGCCACAGCAGAGAGGAAACATGGACACAGACACCAAGGGAGGGTCTAAAGAGATCAGGAATGCATCACTGAACGGAATGGCTTCAATTGCCTCAGAGAAAGTGGAGAGGGAGGAATTTGATGAAATTAACTTGGAGAGCCTCGGTTTATTTGTTTATGAGCCAGACAGCGTGGAGTTTATTACACAAAATGCTGGCAGCACTCTAAAGTAAACCTCCATTTGGCAAACGCGGAGAGGAAAAGAGTAGAAATGCAGATCGGGAGACAAGGAGGACGAGGGAGAGGGGAAGAAGAGATATGGTTGAAAAGAAAAGCTGAGAGAATGATTGGAGAAGGCAAGAATGATGGTTGAAAGGTCAAGTTCAGGGCAGTAGTTGCTTAACAGGGAAAGGTTTCATTACAGAGCTGTGACCTCCTTTATAAAGCACAGGCTTGGTTGGAGTCTGCTCGCTTGGTAGCAGTTGTTTGTTAGGGGAGAGCAGGCTGGTGGTTGGGAATTGGCATGCACCCAAATTCAGGGGTGGGGTGAGGGGGGGGGGGTGTTGGCGGAATCAATGAGGGGTGGATTGTAATTGCAAATTTAATTGCTTAATTTCCAAAACAGTACATCCAAATGACTCCAAGCCATGTAGCAATTCCACGGAACACAACAGAACACCAACCTTCTTGCAAACAGCTTTAAAAACCTCCCCACCTACATGACCTCATCCCTTTTGCTCTGCACGTATTATTAAACTTGCTGTCTCCCTTCAGGAGCCTGTCTTTAATTTCCCATCAATCTCAGTCCTCGCGATGCTCCTGCCAAAATGGCAACATGACATCATCAACAGCTCGGCCTGCACGGAGACGCTTGTTTAAGGCTTTGTAAAACACACACGCACTTCGAGCGTTATACCCAGCTCATGAATCTTATCTCAGTGTGTGAAATCTGCGAGACGTCCTGCCAAATGGCTAAGATGTAAATCCTAAACAAAGAGGGAATGTCAATAAATTATAATCCATAGTTGGATAGACAACAAGGTGGACCGCCAGCTTTCTCACTGATTTATCCCAGAAGATAAATTCCAGCTCGAATCACTGTATTAAAATATAAAATGTTTTGATAGAGGATCTTTCAGCTTGATAGAGCTCATATACAGAAGTTACCTACCACTGCATTACCTGTCATTCATATGCAGTGGAGACCAGCAGCAAAAAAGGGAGGGGGTCCCTGAACTGCCTGAGAGCCCATGTTGGGTTCCCTGAACTGCCCGAGAGCCCATGTTGGGACCTTATCTGATCAGAAGCACTTGTAGGTCATTTCTGATAAACAAATATGTTTACTTTAAGGTTTTGGGGTTTTTTTATGGTGGACAACCTGCGGAGGCATGTTGGTGTAGCAGGAAGGTCCTGAGTTCGAGTCCCAGGCACGGCAAGGGCAGTTTGCATGTTCTCCCAGTGTTTGCATGGGTTTCCTCCCACAGTCCAACGACATTCACATTAGGCTAAGTGACTGTTCCAAATTGCCCCTGTGTGTGAGTGTGAATGGTTACGTGCCTGTTTTGCCCTGTGAGGGACCGGTGAGCTGTTCAGTGTCGGCTGGGATGGGCTCCAGCCTCACTGTGACCCTGGTAGTATTAAGCGGTTCGACAAATGAATGAATGGACGTCGATCCACCTTATCAACGTTACCCAATAAACAGTGATTATAAGATTTATTCATGAGGATTAAAAAATGCTTGGTGGGCATAGAAAAATCAACACCATACAACCTTCATACTCATGAATTTCCAATCATTTGATGTTGAACATCCAACATACTGATCTCTGTCATGACAGAAACAACAGCATACTACAATGAGGTCATCAATATAAACCTGCTACTTCTGTCCAATCAGAATCGAGTATTCAACAGCACTGTGGGACAAAAATCCAGAATATCATCATCAATTATCGTAATCATTTTAGTGTATTTTCTCCTCCCAGCCATCTGTTACTCTCATCATGGCTTTGTTCCAGAATCATCAGGATCAGCCAGATCAGGTTCACGCACACACAGTAAATTGTAAAAATTCCTTCCGAATGTGATTCTGTCGGATGACGTTACCAAAAAAATTAATGCCGGGTCCTGTTTAAGACCGAGAAAATGAGCTGGATGTAACAGTTGGGGACCAATTTTTCATTTTTTTTGGGTCCATCTCCAAGACTGTTTCCATGCCAACAGCAAGGGTAACAAATCCATTTCTGACGCTGCATGCTGGGACGTCCATTTTGTGCCCCAACTGCTCTGGTAATAGAGAGGACAGCGGGATGAGAGATGGAGCTCGATAATGTACTCCTACAGCTCAGAACGCGTACAGAATCCTCCGTCTGAAATGGCACATAACAAACAAATACATCTTTCCTCTTTTAGAGCAATAATCGTGTTTTTTCTTTGTCAAGTATAGATTACATATGTAGATTTATTTTATCTTAGTATGTCTCTTGATATATTCTTTCACCAAATGTATACGTTGCCGTCTTGATTGATTTGCATTGTCCTGCGTAACTGACACAAGAATTTCCTTCAGGAACAATATCTTATTTTAGCTTAATAAATGATTGACAGCATTCATTCATTCATTCATTCATTTTCTGAACCGCTTAATCCTAATCAGGGTCGCAGGGACACTGGCACCCATCTCAGACTCTGGGCGAGGGTAGATCGCCAGACCATCGCAGGGCAGAAACACACTGGCGGCAACCCAATGGCCGACTCTATCAGCAATAGTTCTTTTACATGCCTCTCACCACAGACAGTCAGAGACATGGCCAACACTTGATAACCCAGTTAGCTGCACTGGGGGGACAGCAGTGACAACAAGGTGATAGTGGGGCTTGAACCCCCGACCTTCGGATCAGTATCATATACTGTTTAGCACTATAATTCTTTTTTACCATTTTTTTAAATCTATTTCACAAAACAGATTTGTTTAGACCTTCCATTAATCTCAATAAAGCAAACACAAATATTAGTCTTAATGTCAGGTAGAGATGAAATTTTCTGTTTAAAAAAAACAAAACCTTTCCGAAATAGCTAGGTAAGGTAGGTGAGTCTGTTGGGCTGTTTACACCTGAGCCTAGTGGCTAATCAGAGCCGGAGATTATCCCGGTTTCTGTGGCGTGATGCGACTAGGAGCTCAATTCCTCCTAGGTAGGGCAATAGTACCATCCCAGGTCACCTTCCTAGTATTCTTACTGGAACCCATTTATACTTCTGGGTGTATAGAGACCCACTTATGGTTAAGACCTTGCCCAGGGTTTCTGGCAGGGATTTGAAACTATGACCTCTCGATCATGAGCCCAGCACTCTAACCACTAACCATCCCTAAATACGGACGAGTGAAATGTCCCTACAAGGGCAAACGTGTTAAATATCCCAATCCTTATGAGGACATTTCGCTGGTTCCCACAAAGATATAAAACTTGCCCACACACAATTCAAAGGAATGAGGTCACCGTTCACACATGCCAGGTTAACTTTTGCGTGGTCCACACCCGCCATTACATAGAGAGAGCTTCACAATCCGAGACAATCTTAGCATTCTTTCTGCCATCTGCGCTAAAACACAAATAATAAGTAATCAGCAGACGATGTCTTGAACCAAGACTTACTCTAACAGGCCTCACGTGGAGGTGGCCTACTGTACATCCAACCCTTGTGTGCGCCCAAAGCGAGTGAGTCAGCATGACAGTACCTACACAAAGTTAATTATTACACAGCAAAGACAAAAAAATGGTCACAGATCAGCAGTCTGCAGAGCTCCTGGACATCACTTCGATCCACAGCTGCCCTTCCTGCTCTCCACTGAGCTAGTGCATGTCATGCTGTGCTGCTCCTGCTACTCTGTACACCACCTTCAAAAAAAGCCACTGACTGTAACGCTCTTTAAAGCCACTGACTGTAACGCTCGGTCAAAAGAGAAGACTCCGAGACATGATTGAAAAGAGTGTTACCACTGACTGCAGGGTCGCAAACCACAGTGAAGCGCCAAAA
Source organism: Neosilurus hyrtlii (assembly GCA_028564935.1). Lineage (NCBI taxonomy): Eukaryota > Metazoa > Chordata > Actinopteri > Siluriformes > Plotosidae > Neosilurus > Neosilurus hyrtlii. Next base: position 16,092,142 of record JAOUQZ010000017.1, read on the forward strand.
TATGACGGTGGTGTGGCAAGACAGTCTCACATGTGGACAGTCACTGGAGACGCCTTAAAAAGTGCTAAATAATAAATTCTAATGGAAAAAAACACCATTTTTTTTACATCTGTTGATGAGGAGTATCTACCATACTAGTGTTTGTGTATCTTGTTGCTATAGAAACATTTATAGAAACATTACAGTAATATAACCTTGTGGTTTGTCTTCGATGCTTACTGACCAATCAGAATTGAGAATTTGAATAGTGAAGCGCTGCAGCACACGCGGGGGGTTTTGGCCCAGTTGCCCACCAAGTCGAAATCCAAAGACACGAAATGCATCATTAAATGTAATAGCTGCCATGTCAGTGGGAATCCTATGACTCATGTAATGCACCGTGCAATCTTATGGAGGGAAGGAATTGATGGTCACATGACTCCTGATGGTCCTGCTCTGGAAGTTCGTTCATCCTGATTAATTTTTTGTGTATGCACAAAGATTCATTTTATGTCTATAGACACGAAACAGATGCTATCCTGAACACAAAGCAAGACAGAGGCCAGGCATCTCGTAGCACACCAGGAACGTCTTCCAGTGAGCCTACAGCTGACACAGCTAACCACCAGCATTTGGAAGCGTGTGCCGACTTCATCAGAACCAAACCTTCGATTTGCTTCCAGAGACACCGCCTCCCTCTGAGACCATGTGAGCTTCTGCAGGACAAGTTTGGCGCTGTACAAACTGGCATCTTATCTAGGCAGTGAATGACCTATTTGTCTTGAGCTCAAGGCCAGAGCTTTGAATTTGCACACACAGCTCGACTGAAGCCCAAGGCTGCGATAGAGAGCAAGAGAAAGAAAGGGAGGGAGGCTCAGAGAGTGCTATCTGCAAAAGTAGAGCTAGACTTGCACAAACATACACATACACACACACACACACACACACACACACACACACACACACAGACACACTGATGCATATATGCCTTAGAGAGGAGCATCTGGCTTGAAAGCAGAGATGGATGTTCGCTGAAGTAGAAGGTCAAGGGATGGGGGCTGATAGCTTGGTAAAAATGCAGTCGTTTATGAAGGCTGAATTAATTCAAAGACAAGCTAATGTTCTGAGGTAGCCTAAAACACACACACATACACAAAGTTAATGATTACAGCAAGGGCACAGAGTCCAGAAACAGAGATGGCGGTGTTTCAGGGTCTCCATGAAAAATGCATCGTCATGAATCCAGCTTTAAGCCTCCCTGAGCAGAATGCTAATAAACAACAGCCTGTGATCTCGCTGACCACGAAATGTGACCCCTGGACTGTTCCTATCTCTACCCTACACATGTCAGATCCTAATTCTGCTCAACGGTTTGGAAAAACCTTGGAAATCACGTATTCAAACACAGCACTCATCTCAGATCAGTGCCTCGAGGCATGATAATGTAAATGGTGATGACTTACCGAGTGGTGGAGGGGAGAAGTTCTGACCATAATTTGGGCTGTCAATCAAATTTATATGTACTGACATGCTCGGTTGAGTACAACAATTACATTTATGGCACTAACCAGAAGCCCTGATCCGGAGCGATACATACTGTACATTTCATCACATCTATACAACAGAATCAAGAGTTAAGAGTTAATGGGGTTCGATCACATCCCAGGTACATTAAATAAACATGAACTACTGTGGCAACAATGTCTTTCTGAAACCATTTGCTTACTCCTGTACGCGAGTGTCAATGACTCCTTCACCGGGCGCCATGATACTAGTAAACTTCTTAAACATCTTGAGGTGAGTGAGAGCGCAGAACATTTGACATCTCGGACTTTCTATGAATTGGTGCTGCCAAAGTCCTCCGGTCACTTGGTCTTGATATTGTTATTGTTATTGTAAACAGACATAGAACCAAAACAAGATGTAAAATAAGTGAATAAGAGATACGAAGACCAAGAGCTGGGGTGGTGTCACCAGGAAATGTTTGCATTCAGAAGAAATGAACCGATAAGGCAAGAAAATCCACATCGACTTCTGACTCGTGAACAAACACCTATAAGGGCCTTGCTTGAGGGCCCAACAGTTGTAGATTGTCGGTACTGGGGCATCTAGATATCAGCAGACTGATGGTACCGTGACATCTAATCAAGGCCTTATAGGAAAGATACTAAGCATGAACTAAACCTAACAACAAATGTATTAGTTCTATTAAGTTACTTAACCACGCCAGCACCCACCCGCTTCAGCCTTCGGGGCTCGGATTGGCCTTACCAGTCACCTTAGGACCAACAGCCATAGATCTCCCATTTGACTTTGAAGCCATGGTCCTCTTCGACTACGAAGGACGGACAACATCTGTCGTATCATCGTCAAAACAGAAAAGAGGGGTAATGGCGGGGGAAAGGCCGTTTATAGCTGTTATAAAGCTTGTTCTGCAGACATACATTAAAATATATAAAGGTCGATAAAACCTGTGCCTCAAGTATCAACTTCAGGCTTCATCTGTGCAAAAAGATTGAATATACATAAATATCAAATAAAATAAAACTCATCCCGACATCCCGATGAAGCCTGCAGGACCAGACGCTCTAAATAAGCTTGTAAGGAGGGAGGCTTTAATTAAATATGACGTAATATGATCTGGGATCTGTTGAGTGTGACAGCAGACAGACTATCCCTACACATTCGTTATCGTTACCACTAAACGCTCCTCCAGCACCGAAACTCTACCCTGCTGTTATGACAACAGGGTCAAAGGGCAGCATGAGAAAGGGATTAATACGATAGAATGGATACTGGAAACAGTTATTCCCAATAATGAAATACACCGATAAAAGCCTGGGTACTCCTCTGAGACGTGCGGATCAAGTAATTCTTACACATCAAATAAATATACGCATAACAAACCAAAATATGCAGCTGCTAATAAAATATAACTCCAACCAATGAAGATAAAGTGATACTGTATCTCTGAATGGGAGCTGAAGCATAAATAATGTGAAAACAGGGCCAAACGACTAAGCCTTAAATGTTATCGAGCCAAATGGTTTCCATCTGACGCTAATCACCATGATCTGATCCAGCACTTTTAATTCCTGAATCGGATGAATTTTCTACAGCGTCGACCCTAATTCCATTCATTTATATTGCTGCACTCTTTCAAATACTATGTTATCATTTCTATAGTCTGAATAAACAAAAGCTAATAACTAGATATGCAGTTGGAGAGCGCAGACCTCCACCAAGGTAGTGCAATCACGCCTTTACACAGGTCTTATTTGTAGATGATAGACCCCCTTGTGGCCTGTACTGCGATTATTTTTGAGGTCTTTTCCTTGTATTTTTTCCTCCCGGCGCATTCTGGGTGATTTCTGCCCCCTTGCCCTATCACACAATATTAAAAAATCCTTCAAAACCATCCTGGATCCGGATTACACCCAAAATTTTGTCAGTTCTTTGTTGGCCCATGTCCACCATTTGGTTAAACTTTCTTGGAAATCCCCTAATTAGTTTCTCGAGTTACCGTTGTCACACACACACACACACACACACACACACACACACACACACACACACACACACACAGATACTCATGACCAACCCCATAGCCTCCCCCCCTTGGTGGAAGTCATGAGTATATATGACATACCAATTGCACAATCTGATTTGTCTGTTATCAGGGGACTAAAAAAAAACAATAATTCTTGAATCTAAAGGAAGTACACTTGGAGCACGTGGTGTCATCATCATCATCACATTTTTAGAAGTTGACCATAAGAATCTCCTTTTAGTTTTTTCCTTGTGTTTCTGGTAGTTTTTACTAACACTTTGAATGAATATACGTGGCACGGTTTACTTATGTTTCCATGTAGTATGCACTAAATTCTAAATGCAGAGGCTAAACGTACGTCATTAGCTACATAGCGCTTAGCTCAGCTCGAAGCACACAGCTCACCTGACCTGCCTCTGTCATTCAGCAGTGTAAAAAAAAAGAATAAATCCTTGTTTTAGTTTGCTTTTCCTTACGTTTCCATGTAGTATGTACTTAAACTCTGAAATTGGTTTAAAATAGCTAGTATTATTGAAGAAAGAAAGAAATGTTAAACAATTTAATTTTGACATGGCGACACTTTCTGCTAGGATACATTTATTAAACATTTGAGGAAGGAGTCTCCAGTGCCGGTGCTTTGTTTTCCCACCACAGGAAAGTCTTTGGGATTTTGTGCTACGGTATTAACCTCATGACAGACAGAGAGAAAGAGGTGCTGTGAAAAAATGATGATAGCTGCTATGATACAAGTTATAACAGGAAGTAACATGATTTCCATTTAAATATAAATGGTTAGAAAAGGGAACGTGGTTGGAAACAGACAACAAGATGCCAAGGTGCACCATTATAGGGAAATAATAAACTTTGTTATCCTCTTTCAACGTTCTGCTTCGTACCAATGGGTTACAAAGAATCAACAGCAAAAACAATCAGTGATCAGGGCTACGAGAGTCTAGCTCTAGGCCCAGCACCCAGGTGGCTACATGACGGATAACGCTGGCACGAGGTTTGGCGCCTACGGAAGGTTAAAGTGCCAGCTGAGAAGACTGGTGCGCATTCCAACCCCTCCTTTCTACTGTAATAGCTTCCACATTTCACTCCTCCTCTCCAAAAAGGGCCGTGCCAAGTAATGTCAAAACAACACAACAGAAGCCACAGTGCATGACTACAGAGAAGAGATCAAACACCTCGCTGCCCGTACTTCAGAACGGTTCAGGTGACGATGGACGGTTGAGCAACGCGGCCCTAATTTTAGATCTTTAATTAACCTTAGCAGGGCAAGCCAGGATTTTGATCTCGGACAATCTGATGTGTTCCATCACGCTTCATTCTCTCCTCTGTATTTACCCAGAATAAATCACACCAATGAAAACGTCAAGAGAGCAGAAGACTTTGTTTTTCCGGCGCCATTACGGGCGATACTCCTGATCCTGTCACGTAGTCGTGTTACTCTAAGTGGAACACATGAGACGACGTGCCTGGAAGGAGGACACTAAGCCTTAAATGTGATTAAGGAGCTGTTTAGGAATGAAAAGGAACAAATGATGAACCATTAATATGTGTACACAAGCGAGTCCAAACACTACCTCATCAAGAAATGAATTTATTTCCGCTCCATTAAACCTTATAGAGTGTATGAGTTCTATTACTGACAGTATGTACCCTTCTGCGTACTGCTCTGATACATTTTATTTTTCTCTGTATGCACGTGTTCACATGCACAGACCCAGAACGAGCTGAAAACAGAAGTGAGTACATGAACTAATGCCTTTTAAAATGTGCAAATGAGGCAATAAAGTGGTGATCAACCTCTGCTGAACCCTTCCAGCTCACATGCACACGCACACACACACAGCCAGACGTCAACGATCACCATGGAGACCGCTTAACCCCTTCATGACCCCACTACAGTCCAGTTGAAATACAGTAGCGTCATCCAGCCTCTTAAAGGAACATTAGTGAGATTAGGACTGAAGGAGTATTGAACTGAAAGGCAGTTGGAGATGTGGAATTTTTTAAGCTGTAATGATCCTGGCACTCGGCGGATCGGAAGCACGGCTTCGCTCGTTCTTCAACCTTCCTGACACGGCTCTGGCGTGCACTTCCAGGAATGACACTGTATAGAACACAACGGCAGCTGTAGGACCCAAAAGTGATTATTTATTTGATCGAGGATGGACAGGGATGTGACTCAAGGCTCCGTAAGATACCTTTCATAAGATACCCTCAGCAAGATACCCTCTGTAAGACACCTTTCATAAGATACCATCTGTAAGATATCCTCCGTAGGATACACTCCCCAACATACCCTCCTAAAGATGCCCTCCGTAAGATACCCTCCATTAAATAACCTTAGCAAGATACACATCGTAAGATACCCTCCACAAGCTGCCCTCCGTAAGATACCCTCCCCAAGATACCCTTGTTAAGATGCCTTCCGTAAGATAACCTCCGCAAGATACACTCCGCAAGACGCCCTCTGTAAAGATGCCTTCCGTAACATGCACTCCACAAGATACCCTCCTTAAAGATACCATCAGTAACATGCCCTCCATAAGAGACACTCCACAAGATACCCTCTGTAAGATACCCTCTGCAAGATACCCTCCTAAAGATGCCCTCTGTAAGATACCCTCTGTAAAATAACCTTCGCAAGCTGCCCTCCATAAGATACCCTCCCCAAGATACCCTCCTTAAAGATACCATCAGTAACATGCCCTCCGTAAGAGACACTCCACAAGATACCCTCTGTAAGATTCCCTCTGCAAGATACCCTCCTAAAGATGCCCTCTGTAAGATACCCTCCGTAAAATAACCTTCGCAAGATACACTCCATAAGATACACTCCACAAGCTGCCCTCCGTAAGATACCCTCCCCAAGATACCCTCGGTAGGATGCCCTCCATAAGTTACCCTCCGCAAGATGCCCTCTGTAAAATACTCTATGCAAGATACACTCCGTCAGGTACATTGTAATACACTCTGATCTGAAAGAATAACAGCTTCTACTATACTTTATGGGCACTTTTAACTCTTTGAAACCCCATAACCTAAACCAATAATCAACTGTAGGAGGAAACTTGAAAACCCAGAGGAAACCCACAGAAGCATTGGAAGAAAATGCCAACTGTGCATAAAAGGACCACAAACGACCGTGAGGTTCAAACCCAGCAACAATCCTAACCACTACACCACCATCCTGCCCTCACAACAATCCCGGTATCTGACGTTCAACCGGAGCGACTGTCAGGGCCGCCGATATAAAAACGTATCACCACCAATCAGACTGGAGGATCCGTCAGCGCTGTGGAATAATCTGGTTGATTTTTTTCCAGAATATTAATATTTCACTTTTTTTTTTTTTTTTTTTTATTATTATTATAAATTACTGATATTCTGGGACAAGAAATGAAATAAGCACATCAGCCAAACAATCCACAAAGTTAAACTGGATTCGGTAACATTTACCCTGGTTTAAAAAATACCAGTAAACCGTATTTAAAGAAACGTTTAAATGTAAATCGTGTCAATATTTGCAGACGGAAATAAAAAGTACCAAAGTGCACCTTTCTCTACAGCTTTGTACCAAGTGCTCTTAGCGCTGGACTGGATGCCTCTACCTTTCGTTATCCCTGTAGCGCTGTCATGACTGGAGGTGCACGTTTTGTCCCTTTAATATCTGTATCTCACCTGTAAACACGTCTGAAGTGTATATAAACAGGGTTGTGGAGTGAAGGGCCAGTGATAGGACCGGTCCAGTTTTAGGATCATTTCTTTAATCGGAGTGTAATGAAGCCTATAATAAGGATAATGAGTCTGTGAGAGTCTGGTGTAGCCTCCACATGGCCTGGAGTCATGGCTGGGAGCCTGGAGGGTATTAAGTGCTGGCTGTGAACCTCTGTCTCTCTTTAGGATCCTGCCTACAGTCCCTTTAAAGCCCAGGCGGCACCAAGCACCTGCGTGGCCTGCTGCGGCTTCTGTCTGCGCAACAGCCCAACATCCGGGGAAGCAACTGACCGAAGATCTGCGGCTCGACCCCAGTCAGATCCCATCGTCGGGCCCGGGATCCACTGGATCCACCGGCTTCTCCCTTCAAGCTTAACAGATCGGAGCCCGGACGCAGTGACTGAGGACGGAGGTTCCACCTAAACCACATAACGCGACCCCCGCACGAAATCATGCGACCGACGGCGGGTAACCATGGCAACCCGCGCACGGTGATTTCAGTCGGGCAGAAGGTTCTGCAGCCTATTTGGGTTCGGAGCCTGTTCTACGAGGCGGCTCGGAAATGTCGCAAAGCGGTGTTTAATTAATTTATTTGCTTATTTATTTGTGATTTCTTTTTTTACCTTCGGATAAACTCGGTGAGGATGAAGACCGGGGGATGTCACGCCTCGGCTGCCGGTTAATCGCGCATTATTTCTGGATGTTTCCGTTACCGCGAGCTCCGCTTTCTCCCCGCAGACCCATGGAACCCGCCGCCGTTATTCCGTAACCGAACAGCACGACTGGGACTCCCGATCGCTCGAGTCGCGGAGTCGGTGTTTCTGATCGTCTCCCGACAGAAGAGCTGACAGGCGCGCGCCCTCCTCTTAATCTCCTCCCCGCGCGCCTCCGAGATGAAGAAGGAGCACAGAGCCGTGTGACAGGAGAGCTGCGCGCGCAGCGCTCGGGCCTCGGAGCTCGCGATAATCCACCCCCCCCACCAATACCACCACCCCTCCCACTCCTCCTCTCCTCCCTCTAGCGGGCGCGTTAAATATGACTATCTCACTCTCTCTCTCTCTCTCTCTCTCTCTCTCTCTCTCTCACACACACACACACACACACACACACTCTCTCTCTCTCTCTC
>JAOUQZ010000017.1:16160726-16172424 GCA_028564935.1 Neosilurus hyrtlii
ACACACACACACACACACACACACACACACACACACACACACACACACAGCCACAACCACTTTGAGCCCTCCCTCCTGTCCTTTTAATAGTAATGAACAGAAACATTTATTTCATGCATGGTCACGCTGAACACACTCTCAAAGAGCTTAGGAAAACACACGCCGCGTCTCCTGGCACACTGTTCCTATTCATACGCGCAGGCTGACTACGCAGAGCAAAACACACACACACACACACACACACACACACACACACAGGAAAAGACAGATTTAATCAGAGTTTACATCTTGTAGTTTACACTCATCTCAACACTTCAAAACTTAAAGGACTAAATGGATGTAAACGACAGATGGGCAAACAGTTTACACCAAAATCTGTCTTTCTGTGATTTCCTGGAGGAAAATATTTCAAATGACGAAAAAACCCAAACTAACTAATCACAGACAACAACAGCAGCAACAACAACAAAAACCTCAAGCTCAAAACATTCTCTGACATCAAGATGAGCTTCACACTGAATATGATGTAACTAATCAATACAAAATTTAATATCCAGTGGGTTGCATTTATTTCCCCACAGTGATTGTGTAACATATCAACAATATTATGACAAAATTAGATTTATAGTGCTTGTAATAATAATAATAATAATAATAATAATAATAATAATAATAATAATAATAATAATAATTGGATGGCGTAGTATTTAGCACGTCCACCTCACAGCAAGAAGGTTCTGGGTTCAATTCTTGGCTCAGGGTTTCTGTTTGGACTTTACATGTTCTCTCAATGCTTGCATGGGTTTCCTCTGGGTACTCCGATTTCCTCCCACACTCTAAAATCATGCACAGTAGGCTAACTAGCTATTTCAAATCACGAATTATTGCATGTGTGTTGCCCTGCGATGGCCTGGCGAGCTGCTCAGGAAGTACCCCGCCCTCGCCCAGATTCATCTGAGATGGGAGTCGGCCTTCCCGCAACCCTAACTAGGATTAAGCGGCTTAAAAAATAAATGAATGAATGATTAAATAATAATGATAATAATAATAATGATGGAGCGAACACACGCATTCACTGAACATTTGCATGCACCAACTGGCATATATAATGTCAGCCCTATATTCCGACAGCCCATTGGTCTGACAGTTACAGCCCATTGGTCCGACAGCCTTCACCCTAACCTGAACCCCAACCCTAACCCCAACCCTAACCCCAACCCTAACCCTAACCCTAACCCAATTGAACTGAGTAGCAAGCCCATCTTATATGAGAAGGGCTGTCGGGCCAATAGGTTTTTGGAACACAGAGCCGTCACCAATACAGATGTTTAACCTTAAGATGCAAACCACTGCAAGGCCTCAAGAACAGAAATCTCAGATTAGGCTTTGATAGCAACCATTTTCAGGCCTAGAACATGATAAAGATGGAATCAAGACAAACCTGTTGCTAATGCTAACGCCTGTTTCTAAATCTGATTCACTTTTAACCCTTCACATCATGTGATCGCAGGCTTAACAACTGTGTGTGTGTGTGTGTGTGTGTGTGTGTGTGTGTGTGTGTGTGTGTGTGTGTGTGTTTAAATCTTGGCTGAATCCCAGCAGGTCAGCAGGCGGTGGGGTTAGTTTTCATGTCGTTCACCCCCGACCGGGTGACTGTACCGATGGCATTTGATGTTACACTTGGCATCAAACTGAAATTTATTTAAAAAGAAAGAAAAACATATGATAAACTTTGGCCCAGAATACACAACTTTATTTACCATCTCAGAGGGAGTTATCATGTGACATTAGATGAGTAGATATCCAGAGTAAATGTCTTCAAAATACACTGTCACCAAAAGTTTGTGGCCACCTGACCTTTATTCCCCCTTTGCTCCACTCTTCTGGGAAGGCTCTTCACTAGATCTTGGGCTGAGGTTCTGAGGATCTGTGTTCACTCATCGTTCACGAAAGCGGTACATTACTGAGGAGCTCAGGTTCTGATGTCGGGATGAGGTCTGTGGTGCAGTCAGTGTCCCAGTTCATCCCAGAGGTGTTCAGTGGGGTTGAGGTCAGGACTTTGTTAGGGAAGTTCTTCCATGCGAACTTTGGTGACCCATGTCTTCATTGGGCTCACTTTGTGATGTGGAAGAATATTCCAGCTATTTCATTTGTATTTATTTAAATACAAAGTTTTCACCAACAGTCCAAAATAGCACTATTTAGCATCTTATTTTTGAGTCATAATATGCTAAAAAGGATTTTATTTTAGTCAAAAAAAACACAATATTCAAATTCTACTTCCTTTGTGTTAGATATAACCCACATCATTCGTGCTACATGCAACAGAAGACAGCTGTGGTTCAGCAATTAACAAAATTTCACCTTACTTGCAGTACGTACCGCTTGCATATGTTAGGTTTGACAGACATAATGGTATGCATTTTTAAACTTCAGTTTTTCGAAAACAAATTGAGGCCTGCCCTGTTAAACCTTAAATATAAAACTCAAATGTTGTTGCATCAACATACCGTGTGTATTCCAAGGTTTTCTGACCTGTAATCTCGCCACGAAAAGTCAATGCTAACACTTCCACCGCAGTTTGACAGATGTACGCACTGGGGAAAAAACTATAAAGAACACGAGTCAACAAACTGATACTGTCTCTTTATTTAATAACCAACATTTACTCAAAAGAATTTTATGGCAGTTGATGGAATGCACACACTTCTGGCAGTGCTTACACAAAATCCACGTTTAGTGTATTGTGACTCTGCTACATTTACAGCATTTTTCAGACACCTTCCTCTAGTTTTATAATTTTTTTCTTTATAACTGGGCAATTGAAGGTTCAGGGCCTTGCTCAAGGGCCCAACAGTAGCAGCTTGGAGGTGCTAGGGTTTGAACCACCAGCCTTCAGATCAGTAATTAAGAGCCTTAACCACTGAGCTACCGCAATTATTATTATTATTATTATTATTATTACTATTATCATTATAACAAAGTTTTAAAAATTTAATTTGTTCAATTCAGCTGAACAGGCGAACATGATAACACATATAAGAACCTTATAATAAACATAATAGACTTCATAGTATTCCCAAAAGCTAAACAAACAAATAAATAAATAAATAAAATAACGTCATGCATCACAAACATCTGGACCTTACTTTGAAAAGCACTGATCTAGACAAGATTCCGTAATCTGATCCTGAAGCGGCGTCTCGTGCAGAATTTACAGGGGTGGGGGTGGGGGGGTGGGGACTTTCGGCAGCGAAACGTGTTTTGCGTCAATTGCTATAAGGTTTACGGCAGTCATTTTGTCTTCACAAAAAATCTGCGGTGCACATGCCGGGAAGCTAGATACAAATCGGAAAAAAACAAACACAACCGTTTTCTCCGATACTGAGACACTGTGCTCTGATAGGATAATGCTTTGATTGCTATACACAATGGCCTGGTTTGTTATCCGGTATGCGTGGTGCAATCGCCTTTACCGTATCCGCTACAAAACCAGAAACGCTTTCATTATCTCAGCATTAAAGTCTGACAGACAAGCAGCGCAATAACCCTGTCTTTGACTTATATGTGGTGTAGACCACATGTACACAGGAAATGCTGTAAGGCGGTGAGATCCGTTTCAACACCGACAAACCACACAGGAGCTCCTCATATGCCGCACAAACACAATTAAAGCATAATGTAATGTACATACAGTGTATATACGTACCAGGGTGTGGGGATACAGCAATAAAGCGTAATAAGGACTTTTATTATGCACAGGTAATAAGAAAACAATAATCAGAACAAAAATTCAGAACCTGCCTGTTTTATACAGTGCACACCGCCAAACAAAAACTTCTTTAAAATGTTTACAATTTACATCCCAGTGCTGTTCGCAGTCAACTCTAATTGGTCACTTCATTTTCTACACAGCAGCTTGTTGACATTTCTATAGTATCAACTTACACAACGTGAGTAAAATAACTAAAGTGTTTGAACGAACATGATGTTTAAGTAACGTTTTTTTGTGGAAGGAGTCTCCAGTTTCAGTGCTTTGTAACAATTTTTGCTACAAGTCTTCCAGGAAGTGGGTGTCGACTTTGGAATGTTTCTTGGAAACATTAGGAGCTGTGCGTGTTTTCCAGTTTTGGTTAGCAGACAAACGTACATTTTTCCCCCTTAATATTTGAAGAATATTTTTTAAATATTAAAAACAAATATCGATACCAGAAACCTAGTACAAAAAAAATACAAAAAAATAAATCTTCTTGAAAAGAAGACAAAAAAAAGAAAGAAATGAAAAGTCACACACTGTAATATTTTCATGGAGTTTTGTTTTTTTTTCAACAATTTTTTTGATGAAAATTAAAAAAAAATAAATAAATAAAAAGACAAACAAAAAAAATCTAAAAGTTTTTCTGCTTCATTCCACTTTAGTCTGTTAGTATAACATTGTAGCGGCTGCACTTGGTGAATGATTTTACTGATGTACTATTACATAATATATACATCAGTTAACACTATTCTCTTTCCAATTGTAAAGATCAAAGCAAACATCATAAACCATAAATGGATGTGACGCATCACATGGTAATCACGCCATAAAATTCACACTGGAGCTCGTAAAACGTAAAACGACGAGTTGTGCTTTGCGCCTTGACGGCAGTGAATTTGTAAGCCGGGTCACCTGAAAAAGCCCTTGCAGCCTTCGCAGGTCATGGCGTTGAAGTGGAATCCTGTGGCCTTGTCTCCGCAGACACCGCAGATCCGCGGGGCGTTGCGGTCAAACTCATCCGTACCCTGTGCAGACGTGCTCACGGCCATTGCCTCCATTACTGCGAGAATAACACACAGAGAGAAAGAGATTAGATATTAGAAATATTAGTTCTATTCATTTATACCCCAGCGCTGCTGAATTCTCAATTCTCTCATTTCGATTTTACTGTACGGTCCGTTACTTTATTGTAATCAACAGGAGAGCATGAAATACCAGAGCACTCTCTCTTTCACATGTCAATCACAGAGACATTAGCCAGTCATTGCACGGTTTGAGTTTGTGTATGTGGAAGAGGGCGGAAAGCATGAGGGAAGATATTGGAGAAGAATGTGTGCTGGGCGGAGCTGGGGAGGAACCAGATTAGAGACCAAATGACCAAATTAGAGAAATCTGACAAAAAAGGCAGGCCAACGAACAAATAAATAAATAAAACCGAGAGAAAAAAAAAACATCGTTAATTTTGTCAATTCAAAACCGAACTGCTGTGACATGTTCATCAACCGTTTAAAAACAGTCTGCTGCTCCTATTATTTCTTTCTTTCTTTTTTTTTACTACAGATTCCTTCTTTGTGCTGACAGGTTTTAACAGGCTCTGGTTATCATATCGCCCTTTTAATCGCAGAATCACGGCGGAATAATACGAAACTTCTTTCAGCTTTGGCACAAGAGCGCACCTGCACATCTGCTAGAAAATACAAGACTACATAATATAAATAATAAAATAATAAAGAATTCATCAAAAAATAAAATAAAAAAACAAATCTAACAAGAGCTCAAACATCTGCCAGGTCAAAAAACAAACAAAACAAAACAAAAAACCCCAGAAAGTGCACAGTGCCCCCTACTGAACCTGCTATAATACTATAGTTCACCTGCTACAGTGTTACATAACATGTTGTATAAACTACACCTTTACAAAAGTACAAGAAAGACACACCTCTACAGAGCATGGTTTACTTATTCTTCCATGTAGAATATACTAAAACCCTAAATAAGTTTAAAAAGATGCCTTTAGCTACACGGCGCTTAGCTTGGCGAAAAGCATGCACAGTTGACCTGACCCGCCTTTGTCATGGTTAACATATGAAGGAAAAAACCTATAGAAACCTTGATTTAGTTTGATGTTAGTGTCCCTGTGTAATATTTAGTAAAACAATGATTCATCTCAGGCCCGGTGGACGCTAACATCATTCACCTCGCCATCGGTGAATCATCCCGGGATAGTGAACCAATCATATTGCACCATTCCTGTGTAGTACGTTCTCAATATACACTGTATTTTTATATATATTACTGTATAGATTTTCTCTTCTCTTGATGTCTCCTGTTGCATTTTATTGTTCTGCTTGTCATTTATTTTTATTTCTATTATTATTTTTATTCCTTCCTTCCTTCTATTCTAGTTCTGTCCTATATTGTGTCCTACCTATGGTTTCTATTCTATGTTATTATCACTCTGAAATCGATTTGTATACTGTATTCGAAAAAATAATGTCACCTTTTTTCACTACCCACAATGCCCTTGTCTTGCCGTCGAGTGCTGCACAGTCATCCGAATTTAAAGGGTACCAATATGACTCAACGCCTCAGCGTGTCGTGGTTTTCCCGCGCCAACGTTCACGTTTTAAAACAAACAGATAGGCCGAATATCTCTTCTTTCGCCGGCGTACGCACGCTACCCTGTACTCTGTTCTGTTAGCTAACACACTGTTGGCGTAAATCAAACCTGTCCCCTTGCTCTCCCGACGTGTTGGCTGCGAATCACGTACACATGCATGAAGCAAGAGCGGAACACGGAGAGAAAGTGTGCACCCTTAATATGCAGTACCACGGACACCCTGCATGAGTCATCCGTCATCCGTGCACACGGTGTCCAGGTAGTGCGTGTACGCGTGGTCAGAAAAACAACTACAACAACAAGGAATAATTCATGTGAGCGATCATCTCTCGCAGGAGATACACAGAGAGTGTAATGGAGTAAATAGGGAGATCTGGAACGCGCGAGTGAGCCTCAGTCGTCAGAGGCATGATTTCCATGAAGAGTGACGCCGCCGAGACCGACGGCACCAGCTGCAGTAATGGAAGGGGGCCGGGCTGAAGCGCCCGCAGCTTCCTGGAAGCCATCAGGCTGTTTTCCACACGTCGAGGTTAGAAGAACAGCTCGCGCAGCCAAACTGGAACACACTCATGTGTTTGCACATTTTTACGCACGCACGTTCGCCTGGTAAAGACCACACCTGCGTTTACGCCAAGAAATCAGTTGTGCTTGAAATTACAGGAGGTAAAAACTTCAAGTGTTTTCAAGCAAACACTAAATGATGGACTCAATATATAATAAATATAAAACATATCACAGCAAGAAGGTCCTGGGTTCGATTCCCGGGCTCGGCGAGGGCGTTTCTGTGTGGAGTTGTCTGTGTGCATGTTCTCCCCGTGCTTGCGTGGGTTTCCTCAAAGTACTCCAGTTTCCTCCGACAGTCCAAAAACATGCACAGTAGGCTAACTGGCTGTCCCAAATCGCCCCTGAGTGTGAGTGTGAATGGTCGTATGTGTGCTGGCCCTGCGATGGTCTGGCGAGCTGTCCAGGGTGTCCTCGCCCAGGGTCGGCTGAGATGGGCGCCAGCCATATTAGGATCCAGCGGCTTAGAAAGTAAATAAACGAATGAATGGATGGACTTCCTTTAGGTAAAAAAGTTTTTGAAAAATTATTACATAAATTCTCTATTTTCAAACAAGCTCTAGTGTTTCTTCAACTCGCCCGATTCCCTTCTGACACAATTAAATAAACATGTAGATAACAGATAGCACGTTAGCATCTCTGTGCTCCAAAACATAATTCTGGCAAATGTTACTATGCAAATTTGTATGCAAGGTGGATTTTGTAAACTTTTGTTTACGTAGCTCGGTAATCAGAGATACTGGCAGAAATTCGAGAAGCAAAACAGTGGTTTTGGCAGCAATCAAGCTAGGCCCGGAGTCTTCCCTCTTTTCAGAGTCGATTCCGAGTCACGTGGCTGTTACATAACCGATGGTATGCAGCTCTGGAATGGGCTGGAATGCCGGAGCGGGCCCGCGGCTACAGGCCAACATACACCACCGCTTCCAACATCACTGCAGGCAGACTAATTTTCTGTCAGCGCAGTCGGAGTTGGCCTGTTTCTCAGCACCCCTACGTCTCTAAACGTATAGAATTAAGTGGAGTCATGCTGAATGAGTAACCGCTGATCACATGACAGAGAAGCCACGAAAACCTCAAGACAATATTAGTACCGAGACTTAAACCACGCTTGGGCATGTTGAAGCGCTGCTCATGAAGTGGAAACAAGAAGGGCGGATGAATTAAAGTGAGCAATCTAAACATTAAATAAGAGTCACAGGACGTAAAGTTTGACTCTAGTGTGCTACTTAAATAGTAAACACAAACACAAGCTGCTTCTTTAATGTGTAAATATACATCTGAGTGGATTATCTAACACAAACCTTTTAAATGTTCCACTAAATCAAACACACACATATATATATATATATATATATATATATATATATGAGTGGTTCCTTTAGCTTTTAAAGAGTAATTTGAGTGCTTTAAATGTACTGTTAATATTGTATTTGAGTTGTAATTTAAACTGAAATTCTTCACCACATGTGACCCATTCTGACAAAGTGGGTATTAAGTTGAAAAGTATTAATTTTACGTTATTGCTACTATTTTGTACCTGATATCCTAATAAAACAAATTTTCGAAGATATTTTGCTACTTTTGGAGGAACTAACCAGAACCAGCCAGGAATTTTCAGCCTTTGAAGCATGTGACATTGGAGAAAAGTTCAACAAAGTATATAATCATTTCCGACTTTATACCCACTTTGCTGCGATGGGTCACAAATTTGTTTTTGTTATGTAAAGCTGCTTCATGACAATTTCAAGTGTTAAAACTGTAATACAAATAAAACTGTTTTATGCAGCTTGAAAATATAACAAAGTTTTGCTTATCTACCCTGTACACATAAATTTGAATGGTTTATCTACAATAATTTAAACTGGTTTAAACACAATAATTCATAAAATTCTGTATACACCTTTGAGCTGTACATAAATTTAATTGAATTATTGTGAATGTGAATTGTAGGCATAAATTTAAGTTGTACATTCATTTAAGTTGGAAACAACTTTTAAACATGAATTAGAGTTACCTCAAAAGATTGATTTCACCTAGCTACTAAACCTATATACCTATATACTAGATTTGTTTGGGGTTTAAATTGTACATACACACTTAAACTGTTCACGTATATTGTCCAGTAAACATAAATCAGAATTGTTATCCATTATATAAATATAAATTTAAGTTGTTTATCTAATATCAAATTTAATTAATGAATTGCTTACTTATCTAATTTTATTTATATTTTATTTATCTAACATGTAAATATATTTGAGTTGTTTATAATCTAAATTCCTTTTTTATAACTTTTTATTTGAGTTCTTCTTTAAAGCAGGATAAAATATATGGCTGTGATTATAAAATAAACCAGAAGCGCTCAGAGAGCGCAAACCTCTGCCAAGGAAGGACTGTCTCTGTCCTGCTTTCCCTCGATCAACGTATCTATAGCAATAACATGACCTTTTGCATGGTATGGATTACGAAATTATTCGTAACAGCTGAGAATTCTTTTATAGAACCTGTTTATTGGCGGCGGTGAACCACAAACGAATTATTTGTCCCGTGAAGCATTTTCCAGCTTCCCTGAAAATTTCAGGAAAATCCCTTCATGACTTTTATTGCAACAGCGTTCACAAACAAACAAACAAACAAACAAACGTAATTTTAAAAAAAATTCAATTTGAGTGGTTTATATTCATGTATATAAATCCAAACGACTCAAATTTACTAAAAAGTTTATCTGACTTGTGAAACTTAACGTAGATTTCTTTACTTTACATATTTCAGCCTTTGATTTGAACATCTGCATTCTTTAATAAACATATAAAGATAAATTCATCTGATCTTCCGGTGTATTTGTGAGATACTTGCGAGGCTTTTTTTTCTTTTCTCTTTTTTTTTTGGCTAATCCCGTCACCGCTACATCAGTACACACAGATCCTCACGAATACGTGTGGTGGAGGCATCACTGCGCCTTTGTTTAAAGACAGAAAAAAAGTGTTTACATAAATTTAATGAAAGTGTTTTTGTGGTTGAAGAATTAAAGGTAATCCAGGATCAAAGTCTCGACATGCCCGTCACGTTACGAGTCGATGTTTTCTTTCAGATGATGAATTCTTTGTCCTGGCGCCGGCACAAAGTCAACAAATCCAGTCAGCAAAGACCGCGGCAGCACAATTCTTCAAAACAATAAAGGCTTATTAACCACAGCACTACCTTTGTAGTCTGTGTAACCGCACTCTAAAGGAAGTCTTTTTCACCCGTGTGTCGCTTTCTCTCTTTTTGTTCTCTCTTTACGTTAATAAGGCAAAAACCCCCTGACACTGGAGACTCCTTCAAGAATGCTACATAAATGTCCTTCACTCACTCATCTGCTGAACCGCTTACTCTTAATTAGGGTCGCGGGGAGGCTGGAGCCCGCCTCGGCCGACACCGGGAAAAGGGTACACCCTGAACAGCTCTCCAGACCATCTCACACACAACCCTTCACACTCGAACAGACAGTTTGCCTACTGTGCATGTCTGTGGACTGTGGGAGGAAACCAGAGTACCCGGAGGAAACCCACGCAAGCACAGAGAGAACATAACACACAAAAATGCCCAAACCCGGGACTTCTTGCTTCGACGCAATGACGTGGACGTGCTAACCCCTACGCCACGGCGCCGCCCATAAATCATAACACTTTTTACATACAATTTCCATAATAAAAGTCCCGGTCAACAAACGGTTACTATAGAAACAGTGCAGGCATTAATACTGTATAAACCTCTAATTATAGCTGGTACACGTGTAATCAAATATTATTCGACAGATCAAATCGAATCTTTTGTTTTGTACGACCACAGACCTCACGGAACGTGACATCCAAATAAAAGCGTAGAAACGTAATCCATGTTATTGTGTTCGCGGTCACAGGTTGTGTTTTCTTTACCCATAATCCCACAGAGATAAGAAGAAGGATTATGGTTACACCAGAACCTTTGGAATGCAAAGCAGGTAACAGACCAGTTGCCCGTGTAGTAAAAACGAGCCGCGCACCACAACGAGGCCTTTATAAAAGTGCCGTATAGTGTCAAGATAGCGCCAGTGTGTCAGTCAGCAGCTGCTGTAACTAGATCACGAGCGGGAATAAAGCCAGAGCGAACAAATCAACTGCGCCACACTGAGTCTGGAAACACGCGCCGCGTTGTCTTCCCCTCCACGTCACGCGCTGCACAACATCCTTCTGTTAAGGCCATCATGCTCCTACCCGAGGTCAGGACGTCTTCGTGTTGAGGTCGAGATCTCCGAAATGAATAGCTAGGCTAATCCATCGCCGTGTCTGGTTACAGTTTAATGGTTGTGCTCGGAATGCGCCACGGTTATTTTGTGGTAAAAAGATGACCATGGACGGAACTCGCTATTTTAATGAGGTGCTTTTAATACGCACTGCGCCTGCTTTTAAAACCACGTTATTTATTAATTCGATCATCATGTGACTGCAGTGCCGAGGGCCAGCGAGTCAGCGGTGAAGTCGGCTTTCGATGAACGAAGACGCCAAATGAATAAATCTGAAATATGGACGCCGCTGTTTGATGAATTGATTGCAGTCGTCATGAATTAAACAATAAATTTTAATGGAGGATTTCGTTCTAATGTTCCAAACAAATATCTCAAGTTCATAATCGATATGATATTTATTATCTATCCATCCATTTATCCCTCCCTTCCTCCTACATCCATCCATCCATCCCTCCCTTCCTCCTACATCCATCCATTCATCCCTCCCTTCCTC
>JAOUQZ010000017.1:16172524-16184547 GCA_028564935.1 Neosilurus hyrtlii
CATCCATCCATTCATCCCTCCCTTCCTCCTACATCCATCCATCCATCCATCCCTCCCTTCCTCCTACATCCATCCATTTATCCATCTCTCCCTTCCTCCTTCATCCATCCATCCATGCATCCCTCCCTTGTCCCTACATCCATCCATCCATTCATCCCTCCCTTTCTCCCTACATCCATCCATCCATTCATCCCTCCCTTCCTCCTACATCCATCCATCCATTCATCCCTCCCTTCCTCCTTCATCCATCCCTCCCTTCCCCCTACATCCATCCATCCATCTATTCATCCCTCCGTTAGAATGGTGGCATGGCCAAAAAAATAAAATAAAATAAAGAAAGGTTGCCTAGCCACGACCTAATCGCGTTCTATATTTCGTGTGTGCCGGTCATGGCGAGACGTAACAAATTGCGCTCTGAATAAGTTCATTCCACTCGGCAGGGAGAAATTCTGACGTATGATTTATGGTTACAGTCAGAATACGGAACTTATTCAGATAAAGGAACTAAATCTTCATTAAAAACTCGACAGTGATGAAGGTTCGGATCAAACACCCTGATGAACCGGGACACGACAACATAACATGCAGTGTATAATTAAAAAGAAATATTCTCCACTGAAAAATCCATCTGTTTAGAACACCGCTCGTAAATAAACGCAACCCTTCTCCAGACAGAAAAATTCCCAGCAGTATGAGGCTGGGTTCCCGAGCCAGACGCTCAACCCTCGACTGGATGGTTTTACACTGGAATGAAATATGGATTATATGAAAGCAGGCAGCTTTGAGTAGAAACAACGCTCTGGGCACAACTTCACTTCTACTATTACTATTACTCAAAAAATTGTGTTTTCCTCATAAATCTAATCTTGTCTGAAGCCCTCGTGGTAGCATACCACCTCGGAGCTGCTCCGCAACCCAAATAACGCAGCGGAGGCCAGAGAAGCCTGGGAAGGGAGGGAAAAAACATCCAGACTACCTGTGAGAAGCGGAGAGGGGGTAGCGTTTCCAAATGCCCTAGATCTGCACACAACGACTCTGAACTTTGGACCTTGTTCTTCGGCACTGGCGGGAAATGAAAAGAGCCGCCGCGTAGCTGGCAGCCGGACAAAAAAGTAGAGGGGGGAAAAAAAAGCCCAGAAAAAAAAAGTGCTGCTTTGCGGTTGAAAGTGGTATGAGAGGCCCTCCATCCCGAGCAGGGAGGGGGGGAATCGTCCTGCATGCTCTGCTCTCCAAATCTTTGGACGTCGGACATGCACACATGTTCGCTTATTGACTACTTAACGATTAAGGGGCGATGTGTGGTCTTTGGGCGCAGGAAGGAAAAAGAAACGGTTTGAAGCATGCAAATCAGAGACATATGAGTCAGTAAAGGAAACACTGCATTTAGTAAGGCTCGGATCAGGCTGCGACTGGCTGCGATCTGCAAAAATAAATATGTCAGGATCTATTAATGGATCAAGGCATCTGGAGGAAATCTCGTTTGGCTTACTTTGAAAAAAAAAATCAAGCATCGTTAAAACGAGACATCAGTGAAAAATGAACATTTATTTACAATTAACATTTTCAAAATAGCCACTGGAATTGTGGGGGGTTGTGCAGTTATTGTAACCTACTGTATTTATATAACAAGAGCAGCCAGAGAGCGCAAACCTCCACCAAGCCGAACAATCCACCATATCAACCACGTTGTCCAAAAATCTTTACAACACTAAACGGAATTTGCTCGGGATCATCTCCAAAATCTAACGGAGTCTTCTATGTCCAAAGCCCCGCCCCTGGTAGAAGCTTCATGAAAAGTTTTGCATAATCCTGCTAACAAATAAACACACAGACTGAGGGGGAAGCATAACCTCCTTGGGGGAAAAATAATATTAAATAAAATCATTTGTACTTTATAAATCCCACGAGGGAAATTTAGGCTCTGCGTTTAACCCATCCAAAGGGAACACACGCTTAGGGCAGTGAGCAGCCACATTTCGGCGCCCAGACAGCAGTTGGAGATTCGGTATCTTGCTCGAGAGCACTTCAGCTGTGTTGGAGGAGGAAGGAGAAGATGCTGCTCACTCCACCCCTGAAGACTACCACCACCATGCATTTTCTCTGCCAGAACGGGATTCAAAGCCATGACCTTTTGGTCCCAAACCCACTTCTCTAACCATTACGCCACGACTGCCTACAACAAAAGCCACAATATTACAGCACTGCAAAATATTTAATTCTGATTGGTCAAGAGGGTGTTTATGAGTAGCCCAAGAGCAAATCACAGATTTTTATTAAACGATCTACTCCGCAGGACTCATAGATTAGCCGACCTGCCCAGGGTGCAGCCCGCCTCTCAACTGAGGTCAGCTGCAGTTGGCTCTAGGCAGGTGCTCCATTCTAGGGTTCCAGAGAGAACCGTTCCGTAATGCTAGGACCAGTCATTGAGGCAAACCGTCCAGCTTCAGCGTGAATGCACATCGTGCAGAAGATTAGCAGGAAGTCCTTTAATGATCCTTAACGATGGATTACAACTCTAGACTCCGCATGTTTAAAGATCAACTCGGAGCCAGCGTTGTGCACATGCACTTTGGAATTGGTGAATTACGGGCAGCTGTTCCCGTGGGAATGATTGACCAGCCGTCAATATTCCTGACGCGTTCAGGGGTTCGGGAGGACGAAGAAATAAAGCGCATACAGCATATAAGATCTTCAGCGTGTGAGGGAATAGCACCAACAGCTGTTGGAGTAACTCCTTCTCGGTTCTGATCGGAAGATGTTGATTAATGTTCTGTAACAGCAGCTTGATGAACAATTAGCGACCTATACTTATGCATTTGATCTAATGTTATTGTTTCTATAGTATCAGGAAATTGTTGATGAGAGGAACCATAAGGGCCACGTGTACTATGATTGGTCCAGACAGAAGTCCAATATATATATGAAACAAGGTCAAGGTGTCCCATAAACAATCCCAACCTATTCAGCCCTGATTGGGACCCATACACCAAATTTGGTGATCCTAGGTCATTTCTTTCCAAAGTTATCGCATTAACAATCAGACGGACAGACGGAAGGTGGCCGACATTTAGTAGGAACTCAACACAAGACATGAGAACCGCATATTCGGGTTGATTACCCTACAAGCAAGACCATTACTGTACAAACACTGCATGAGCACGAATAGGGATTGAGAAACAAAAGCAACAAGCAAAGAACGTTGGTTAGTATCTTTTGTACATTTCCTAAAGTGGTTATGGACTGAAAGTTCTTGAGGAACTGTGCGCTAAATATGATGCTGCTCTTCTTCACGCCAGAGTCAGATGGCTTAGCAAGAGCACTAGAAGGTCTGGGAGATCAATGCTTCCTTGTCTTTGCTTAATGAAATAAAGGCCTTCATGCAATCAAGGAAGGAAGACACAACCCTACGGTCCGATTGTTCGGTTGGTCCTTGGATGCTCGGCTGTTTGATTTCCCATTCCTGACAAAGATACCCCTCACTAATAAAGATTTTGGAAAGCCATGCAGAGGCATCTGGTGTTTTTGAACTACATAAGTATGTGGACCCGCTGTGTAAGCTCGGCCAGGGGTTTGAAGACAACATCAGTGATTTTGATAAGTTGGAGTCCTGTATGGCATTCATTAGTAACCCCTTCATGGAGGTCGATGTGAATGAGATTGCAGAGCAGATGGCTGAACTGGTCACTGTCAGTCCTGTACAGACGGAGATGGATATCAACGCTTGTTAGACCCAGAAAACGACGAGAACAATTGTCAAGCAGCTCTGAAGGTATCTGTGAGCGTCAGTTGACAGATTCCATACACCTCTGTCAAGGACTCCAACTTCCTGGCCACATTTTTTAATGCTCATGGATGGGACAAAAAAAGGGTTGGACATTCCTCACAGAGCAAACTCTCTTGGTGGAAGCCATCATTGGTCTGTCCCCTGACAATCACAGCAACACTAGCCAATCATGAGCTCATGTATGTGGAAGAGGGCGGATAGTTCTTTCCTACAAAGGTGCTTCATGTGTTTCAGGGTGAGCGCTACACCTTCACCAGCTGTCGTGTGGTAGCTGTTTAGTGATGTACGAAGATATCAAAAAATATTTTAATGGACAGCAAAGACAGGGGCACTGTGGTGTTGGAACAGGTTTGGGTGAATGGAAATTCACCCAAACCTGTTCCAACAACACAGTGCCCCTGGGCACAACACAAGCTCCATTAGAACATGGTTTGCCATGTTTGAAAAGGAAGAGCACGAGTGTCTTGAACAGAACCCTGACCTCAACCCCAAGGAACCCCATTGGGATGACCTAAAACAACAGTTGCACCATAGGCCTCCTCGCCATCCCAACATTGGTGCCTGCCCGTCTCACTTATACCCTTGTGAACACAAATCTGTGCAGCCATGTCCCAAAAACTCCCTCAGAAGAATGCCGCCTTGGCAAGCACATGGATGTGGTAATCAAGTGACCATAAACTGTTGGCCATATAGTAGCCTAATCCTACTAGGGTTACAGGGAGGATGGAGCCAGGAGGATCTCAGCGACTCGGGGCGAAGAGTTAAAGTTACACCTATGGGCAATTTGGACCAGCAAATTAGGCTGACGTGCATGTCTTTGGAGTGTGAGATGAAACCGGAGTACCCCGAGGAAACCCATCAGGCATAAGGAGAACATGCATACTCCATAAAGAAACGCCCCCACCGAGCCCAGCGCTTAAACCCAGGACCTTCTTGCAGTGAAGCAGATGATCTAACCACTACGCCACCATGCCGGCCATTTGCAATCATGAATACAATTAAAAAACAGCTTTATTTTTGACCTTTCAAGGGCTTATAAATATGTTGGTGTGGCCAAGGCTGAGTTTAACACCCACCTAATTAACTAGTGACTCACCGAATGTGGGAAGAGTGAGTACAGAAATATTATGGAAAAGGGCAATTTATTTTGAAATACTGTGCTTTCAAAAATACAGGTGGTATTTCTGTGTGCATTGAGAAGCGAAATTTATTCTGACAGTCGTACACCACAGAGTACAACTACCCGTCTTACCCAATTACGGTTCTTACACAGCCATGGATAGTTATGCTCAATGATCGGATGATTACCTCACCACTGGCTTTTTACCTGATCATGTAACCTACTTCAGAGTTTCCCCATTCTTATTTTATCTGGCTACGAATCCGCCACGCACCCCTACCCCCACCCTTCCCCCGGCTCTGGACTCGCTTTCATTGATTCTATAGCAATATCCATTTCTCAGCACTGAAGTAGTTCAGCTGTGTATCTGATGATTTGCTAACTATGTTTCATCACCTAGCAACATTCTTAGCGTTATTAACTACAATAGCTACATATAACAATTATTCACTTCAGTTTGGAGGATATCAATAAATATTCAATTCGGAGTAGCGAATCACTAATGGACTATTTAGTTATATCCACCGGATAATTTTTTTAGTGTATACTATACAGAAACATAATAAAAGCAAATAAAAATAATAAATGAAAACTAAAAATCCTGATAGTGCATGTGTTCATTAATACTTCAACATGTATGCGGAAATTGGCGGAGCCTTCTGCCCAAACTCTGGGTTTATTTCACCCTTAGGTGTGTGGCCCACTGTAACTGTACAGGTATGTTTGTTATCGCCAGAAAACTTTACTCTACTGACTGTTCTGCTTACCAGTGACGCCAATGTAATGGGTTCATGAAAGCATGTGGGCGGAGACGGTTACATCAATCGAAAGGGCCGCGTTTATTTTCGTAAATAGAGTGTAAATGATCCTTAAAAGAATTGTTCTGAAAAAATTAATTTGTGGAAATTTGATTACTGGTGATATTTCAAGATAGAAAAATAAAAGGATAAATTATATTAAATAAAAATTCATTTTAATTATTAAAAAAATGTTTTTTAATTATTTTAAGAAATTATTTTATTTTTAAAAATTTATTTTATTTTATTTGCTGCATAAAACTGATCATTACAAACTAATAAACAAATATAAATAAATATATATTTAAAATAATAACAATAACAATGATAATAATAATAATAGTTTAATTTATATACAACAATAAATAAATGAAAAATTTGTTATAAAAATTATAATATAAATATAATAATAATATAAAATATTATAATAATATAAGTATATATTATAAATATGATAATATATATTATAAATATAATAATAATATAAAATTATTTATATTAAATAAAAATAAATGTTCTAAATTAATATTTGAAAATGTAATAATACATTTAATTTTATCAAATAAGATTTAATCAAATGTCAAATTAAAAAAAAAGAAAAAAAATTCAAAATAAATGGTATTTTTTATACCAATAATTTTAGACTCAGTTATAATATAGCAAACTTCTCAAAGCCCAACACTAACGCACGGTGCTCTCTGGTGAAATCAGATACCGTGACACCATTAGGAATATACTGTATAATGAATGAGCATTTGATTTTTGATATTGCAAATCCAATCTGAACAGTTTAAACTAAAAGGCGTTGAGCATGATGGGATACATATGCTTCTGTCTCTGCGCTGTGTATCTCTGCCAGGTTTAAACAAGATTACCAGTTTATCTGCTCGTACCAGTCTATCCATTAACAGCTGCTGCACTGGTGTAAATCTTTGTTTGGACTTTCACTGGGAAATCAAATTGAAGCGTGAACGAGATCCGAGCAGGACGACGTGTTATCAGTGCCGTCTCACCGCACCGCAGGCCTGACACGTTATAAATGCGTCTGCACTCTCTTAGTCCATAACCTTTTATATAGATTTAGGCATTGTCTAAAGGCGGAGCTCCTGAGAGGTGTCTGAGGCTGGTGTTATAAGGGTAGCACTGCTTCTTTAAGGGCGGGATCAACTTCAACACTGGTGGAAATAAATAAATAAACAACTCTCCCTGCTGTTTCCTGGCTACGGTCTGGAGTGAAAGCAGAAAAGATTAACACTGTGTCTTCCTTTCACTTGCTGATATCCTCATTTATTCATATCACCTGTCATCGTTTAATTATCCGTTTATCAAGTTCATGTTCCGTGCTCCTGTTAAGGTTTGGTGTAGTTTTGCTCGGCCAAAATTTCTGCGCCTCCCTACCTGTGTGTTTTTTAATCTGTGCAAGTCTGAGTGGTGGTGTATGAGCCTTATTTTTTTGGGTTTCAGTTTCATTATTAATAACAAATCTGCTTTTTTACTAGCGATGCTGCAGCCTTATTTGATTTTCTGTGGTGGCACGGACACGGGACATTCATCCAAGTCATATGGGGCTCTGCTCACGAGCTCCAATACAAAAGAAAACATAGAGTCCAGGACGTTCAATATAACACAACCAGAAGACCTAACTTTCATTCATTCATTCATTTTCTAAGCCGCTTAATCCTTATTAGGGTCGCAGGGAGGCTGGTCCCCATCTCAGCCGACTATGGGTGAGGGCAGGGTACACCCTGGACAGCTCGTCAGGCCATCGCTGGGCGAGACCTAACATCATAACATCAAATAAAAGGTCATCATCATCAGCATCAGCATCCTCATCTTCTTCCACTTGATCCGGGGTCGGGTCGCGGGGGCAGCAGCCTAAGCAGTGAGGTCCAGACGTCCCTCTCCCCAGCCACTTCCTCCAGCTCCTTCAGGGGGACACCGGGGCATTCCCAGACCAGCCAAGATACAAAGTCCCTCCAGCATGCTCTGGCTCGACCCCGGGGTCTCTTCCCGGTCAGACATGCCCGAAACACTGCACCAGGAAGGCGTTCAGGAGGCACTCTAATCAAATGCCCAAGTCGCCTAAACTCCTTCGCTGAATACCTTAAAAATACTTTTATGAAGACAACAAGAGCTTAAATTTCCCAGAGATAATAGAGTCATAAAGTCTAATCGCAGAGGTTGGCATTTATTACCGCCATCGTTTTCTCCCCTCAGGCCTTCAAGGAAAATGTGCCAAAGTTCATGCATCGCTGCCTCAGAGTAAATTTTCTCACTGGCCAGCGAGGATCAAATTAAGCCGCTGCTATCACATTTCTCCATGCCTTTATTTTCATTCTGGACCCGTTTCACACCTGAGTGGCTGATTAGTAAAATAAACAGTGAAATATTGGCACCTGATCAACAGGTCGCTTGTTCCGCCGTAATCCTGAGTCAGCTAGCCACCATTCACTCGGTGTGTTCACTATAACCAGAATACCAACGCAGCTTCAGGGGCGAATATCAAGTCATGTGGTGGAGTAATCGTAAAGATGGGTCGGAGTTAATTTCTGACATCTGAGGAGATCATTAATAAAGGAGTCTCCAGTGCAAGTGCTTTGTAAACCCACCTTTTTTTTTCTTTTTTTTTGCCATGTGGATCTTTGACTGTATAAAACGGACAACTTTGCGTTTTCTGAATAGTCTGTCACATGACAACTTGATTTACTTTTCCACGCTTAATCCCATTAGGGTCACGCGAAGGCTGGAGCCTATCTCAGCCAACTCTGGGTGAAGGCAGGGTACACCCCGGACAGCTCGCCAATCCATTGCGTGGCCAAAACACACCCATTCACAACCATTCACAGCTAATTAGGCTAATGTGAATGTCTTTGGATTGTGGAAGGAAACCAGAATACCCGGATGAAACCCATGCAAGCGCATGCAAACTCCACACAGAAACGTCCGAGCCCAGGACCTTCTTGCTGTGCAAACCTCTACGCCACTCTGACGCCCTATACTTAGGCTTCTGTAACAAAGTAAAGTATTGGATGGCACCAGAGATTACTTTTAACCAATCAAATTAATACTTTCAGAGTGAGTTTCCTCCAAATCGGACATCACGGTTCCTGATACTCGCTCTGTCTCGAGTCGCATGCTTGCTGACTTTCATACACAGACTTCTCATATCGCACAGAAGGACGAGCCAACAATCGAGGTCGAACATTGCAATCGTTATTTCCCAGAAAACCCCATCACACTCAGCTAATACCAACCTAAGAGGGACGTAATAACAACCTAAGAGGGACATCACTGGTGTACTACAAGTGTGACATGGACACAAGAAAACTGGTAGAAACTATGAAAAATGGGAAGGACGCAGTGAGAACATGGTACGCGTTTGGTGCGATCTGATTTGTCGTAGTAAGAACGAATAGGGTGTGGTACACGTGTGTTTCTGGCACATGGTGAAAAATTAGGGAGAACCTGCGATGGACACTGTAAGGCACATTTTCCCATTTTGGCCACGCCCCTTCTACGTTCATTAAAATCTCCAGTCATTGTCTGAGTGTAATGGGGGAGGGGCGGGTCTAAGTGCGCACAAAAGTACGCAAATTGAGGCACTACGATACGGATTTCCCATGTCTCTCATACACCATTCGCTTTCTTCACTGCGATGAGCGCTTTCTCCTAAGAAAATGTATGGCTCCTTTTAGTCGAGCCTCTACGGCTTCGTTTCAGTCCACGCCTGAATGCTCCATTATATAAATCCTATAGTGCCGTGGCTCCCTCCTGCTTTACATGCCAGCTGAGTGGGACAGCGCGCACACAGCCGAGGCTCAAGCACGCCACTCATTAATTTCGAATTTAGAGGCCGGAAATTTCTCAATCGGCAGATAAGAAAAGCTTCTACACACCAAGGGCCTTTGGGTAAACAGAGAACGGGGGGTTTCTTTTAGCAGTTAACCCCCAACAGGTTTATATCAATGGA
Organism: Neosilurus hyrtlii; assembly: GCA_028564935.1. Taxonomy (NCBI): domain Eukaryota; kingdom Metazoa; phylum Chordata; class Actinopteri; order Siluriformes; family Plotosidae; genus Neosilurus; species Neosilurus hyrtlii. The sequence continues at coordinate 16,182,196 of JAOUQZ010000017.1, forward strand.
GTCATGTGACCATTTATTCACTCTGTGAGGGGATGTAATTCTAGCGTACACATCAACCAGGCTTGAGCACCGGCATCTATACTCCTTCCCTGACTCCTTTGTTAAAACGCTTAATCCTATTAGGAGCCTATCTCAGCCGACACCTGGAGAAGGTGGGGTACACCCTGAACAGCTCGCCAGACCATTACACGGCAACATGCACAACCGTTCACGCCCGAATTCACACCTAGAGGCAATCTGAAGCAGCCAAAAAAGTGCATGTCTGAACATGCAAACTCCACACAGAGACGACCCTCACTGTGCCCAGGATTTTCTTGTTGTCAGGCGGACGTGCTAACCACCACACCACCAATTATTAGTGTGAACTGGCGAACATGTAGGCAGACTTTGGTTTGTTTGTTTTTTTTTATTTGGTTTTATTTTAAACATTTTACAGAGCGCAACGCCGTCATGTGACTCTCTACTAGCATAACATTCAGACACCTGCAGCCGGACACATTTCTCAAGCTGCAGCATTTTTGAATAGTTTCTTCTTCTTGTTATTTAGGTGCCTAATCTCCGCCCCCTGCTAGAGACAATGGTGCCGAGTACGGTTCCACTAGGAGAGCCGAGCTGAAGCTGAAATAAAACTCTTCCGTCTTCGTTCCACTGTGTTGCCCGGTTTAAAAACGTACAGCGCTACAGGATGTAGACGGTTCTCTTTCAGGCAAAGACGGCACACGTGTTCACAATCACGTGACACTAAGGAAAGGAAAATGTCTTTAAACGGAATAAACTGAGCGCCAAGGGGCTCCAAACGTGCCGCTGTGATCAGAACGGAAACGAGGGTTACCCATTTGCAGGGGTAAAATGTAGGCTATAAATAGCTAAGTGCGAAAGTTGAGTAATTCTCCGGAGACAGATTTGTTGACGCTTGGATTGATTCGCTATCAGGGGAATAAAAAAAACTTTATCCTACGCATGATATGAAATGTTGGACGCTCGTGGTATATCCCGGTCACCTGGAGCAGGCGGCGTCTTCATCCTCCCGATTTGAAATGGAAAAACATACCACAGAAAACTATTTTTTGTTTGTTTTTAGTTGTATTTCCATGTAGTATACACCAAACATTGAATCATTACACCGTAAACAGCATTCAGCCGACTTTAGATGCATGGAGCTCACCTCACCTGCCTCTTTCATGGCTCATATATGTAAATAAGCATGGCGGTAATCTCGTTTTGGTTTGCTTTTGTTATGTTTCTGTGTAGTATATACTAAAACCGTCGAGGAGATTTAAAGAAATGCTGTTAGGCAGCTCTCATACACCCACCTGCACATGCCGACGGGGTTCAGATATTTCCGTCGCCGATTTAAAACCTGTAAAAATTATAAACATAAAAACGATTTAAGGTTTGCTAAAGTTGAATAGTCTCCTGGATGTTCGCTGATCAGAACTATCCAGCGACATCCACCTCACCTTCCGTCACAATACCTCTTAAGTAACATCGCCCGGCCCCTGGCAGGACGCAGGGATACGGCGGTATACACACATATATATATATATATATATATATATATATATATAGCGTTGATTGTACACGCTTAGCAGATTTGAGAAACCATAAATATTATACGTAGTTTAATAAGTACGATGTCATGACCAAGTGTCGAGCTCGTTGGCCAATTGCAGGCTGGCATGAACACCAAAATCAAGAGCTAAACCTAATCCCAAGAGCTCTCTCAAGCAATTCAGAGCACGTGGGCAAAAGAGAAGTGCGAGCTCACCGCCAAGATCAACAATTTAGCCCGCCGAACTGGACGCGGCTTCATCCGGGGGCGTATTAGCGCATCTAGTTAAATCGGTACTTCGCTGAAAATGAGCTGTCCGCAAAAACAGAGCGGTAAATAGAGCGGAGTGTGAGTTCAGGCCAAGGCCACTAGACCGCTTGAAGAGTCTGACACTCTGCCTTGTTTTTTAACCGCGGACAAAGACGTGCTCGAGAGCTTTTCAGCAGAGATCCTCTGATTAGCACAATGGAGCACGGCGGTTTATGATACAAGTATGGCGGGTTTTGTAATCCTTCGGCTAATGCTGAACATCAGGAATTACCGAGTGTTTACACAACAGATTGTGTAATTTTGCCCCGTCGCTGCTGCGTTACAAACGCATGAGATGCGTACTGTTTTCCGCGTTGTCATGACAACATGCCAATCCAGCCCACACTAATTGTTCATTTTCCACTGTGCTGCAGAACTCAGAGTCCATTATGTGTGTACGTGTGTGTGTGTGTACGTGTGTGTGTGTGTGTGTGTGTGTGTGTGTGTGTGTGTGAGAGAGAGAGAGAGAGAGAGAGAGAGAGAGAGAGAGA
>JAOUQZ010000017.1:16184647-16189647 GCA_028564935.1 Neosilurus hyrtlii
AGAGAGAGAGAGAGAGAGAGAGAGAGAGAGAGAGAGAGAGAGAGAGAGAATAATAGAATAAGATGACAGACGCCTACAGCTCGGACACAGGAAGGGGAGGAGCCGCCTTTGGGGGCTCGTCACTGCTGGCCAATCAGAGTGAGTCTGCACAGCTTGCCTCCCTGCTTCACTCCAGCCTACACATGTCTCTGCATGAGAACCACCCTGGCACAGAAAGAGAGAGAGAGAGGGAGAGAGAGAGAGAAAAGAGAGAGAGAGAGAGAGAGAGAGAGAGAGGGAGACAGAGGGGGGAGGGAAAGAGGGACAGAGTGGGAGAGGGAGAGAGGGGGGAGGGAAAGAGGGAGAGAGAGAGACAGAGATAGGGGGAGGGAAAGATGGATAGAGAGAGGGGGGAAGAAAGAGAGAGAGAGAGTGAGGGAGAGAGAGAGGGAGATAGAGAGGGGGGGGGAGATAGAGAAACAGAGAGGGAAAGAGAGAGAGAGACGCAATGCACACGATACACAGAGACATCAAAAAACTAATTTAAGAAACATAGAAAGAGAGAAAGGTATGATAGACCAGAGAATATATTTTTATAATTAATGAAGAATGAAGTAGAAAGAAAGAAGGAACACTTCAAGAAAAGAATGAAGGCGGGACAAAAAAAAAGAAAGAAGAGAAGAAGAAGATATAACAAGAAAGATGGAAAGAAAGTAAGAAAGAAAAAAGAAAGGAAGAAAACGGAAAGAAAAAAGAAAGGAAGAAGGGAAAAAAACGAAAGGAAAAAGAAAGAAAAAAGAAGAAAAGAAAGAAAGGAAGAAGGGAAGAAAAATGAAAGGAAAAAAAAGAAAAAAGAAGAAAATAAAGAAAGGAAGGAAGAAGGGAAGAAAAATGAAAGGAAAAAGAAAGAAAGAAAAAAGAAAAAAGAAAGAAAGGAAAAAAGGCTGGCAAAAAAGAGGGAAGAAGATAAAGAAAGGAAGAAAGAAAAAAGGCAGAAGATATAACTGGAAAGAAAGGAAAAAGAAAGAAAGAAAGAAAGAATAGAAGGATGGAGAGTGGGATAAAAATAAAGAAATAAACACAAGAAAATATCCGGTTTTAAAATAAATGAGAAAGAAAAGATTTTAGAAGCGATTGAGGGAAAAAAAAGGAAATTGAAGATCATGTAAGTGAGAAATCTGAGCAAACGAAAGAGCAGAAGGAGGAAAAAGGGAGTGAACAAAAAGAAGAAAGAGAGAGAACAGAAAAGGCACAACAAGGTGCAGGGAGAGAGGCAGGGGAAAGAATGAGATAAGAGGAGGAGAAGTGAAAGAAAGGACAAAAAAAGCAGCAATGAGACATCAGATGAAGGGAATAAAGGGAAATAATTAGGGACAATAAAGAAATAAAGAGAGAAGTGAATAAGAAAGAGAGGGAAAAGTGGTAAGAGAGAAACAAGGACCTAAGTGAAACTACGAAAGACGGAGAGACAAGGAGACATTTGGACTGAGAGAGAGTGCAAGAGAGAGATAAAGAGGGGGGGAGTGAGAGAAATAGAAAGAGAGAGGGGGGAGAGAGAGAGAGAGGGAGGGAGAGAGAACAAGAGAGAGGGGGAGAGAGGAAGGGAGAGAGAGGGGGGGGAGAGAGAGAAAGAGAGAGAAAGAGTGAGAAAGAGTGAGAGAGAGGGGGGGGGGGAGAGAAAGAGTGAGAAAGAGTCAGAGAGGGAAAGAGAGAGAGAAAGAGTGAGGGAGGAAGGGAGAAAGTGTAAGAGAGGTGGGGTGAGAGAGAGAGAAAGAGAGGAGGGGGAGAGAGAGGAGGGGGGGAGAAAGAGTGAAAGAGAGAGAAAGTATGTGTGTGAGAGAGGGGTGGGAGAGGGAGAGAGAGAGAAAACGAGAGAGAGAGAGGGAAAGAGTGAGAGAAAGAGTGAGAGAAAGTGTGAGAGAGGAAGGGAAAGAGGGAGTGAGAGAGAGAGAAAGAGACAGAGAGAGGGAGAGAGAAAGGGGGGGAGAGAGGGAAAGAGTGAGAGAGGAAGGGAAAGATGGAGTTAGAGAGAGAGAGAGAGAGAAAGAGTAAAAGAGAGAAAGTGTGTGTGAGAGAGGGGGTGGAAGAGGGAGAGAGAGAGAGCAAGAAAATGAGGGGGAGAGTGAGAGAGAGGGAAAGAGTGAGAGAAGGAGAAAGAGAGAGAGAGGAAGGGAAAGAGGGAGTGAGAGAGAGGGGGAGAGAGAGAGAGGAGGGGAAGAGAGCGAGAGAAAGAGCGTGAGACATAGAGAGAGAGAGGAGGGGGTGGAGAGCGAGGACGGAAAGAGAAAGAAAGTGAAAGAGAGAGAAAGTGTGTGTGAGAAAGGGGAGTGGTAGAGGGAGAGAGAATGAGAAAGAAAGAGAGAGAAAGAGAGAGCGAGAGAGAGAGAGATAGAGAGAGAGAGAGAGAGAGAAAGAGAGAGAGAGAAAGAGAGAGCAGGCTGTCTCGCTCTCGTCCGCAGGATGAACTCTGTGTCTGGCTTTCAAGTTGGGAAGCGTCTATGGAACACCTGCAGCGGCGAGGACACACACAGCGGGGAGACTCTCCTCCGCAAACACCGCTCCACGTCAAGCGTCTCGCAGCAGCACAAAAACAACTGCAGCTCAATCATGGTGACGGGAAAAAAAACAAAAACACAAAAAAAACCCCCAGAAAAACAAAAACAAAATGAAAAACACAAAATCCATCCTGCCACCTGTACCCAGCGCCACAGATAAGGTCCACGTGTTATTAAAGAAAGTGATGAGAGGGGAAAAGCACACAGGAGGGTCAGAGACACTAACCTGGTGTGTGTATGTGTGTGTGTGTGTGTGTAGCGGCTTTCCAGCGGACCACACACTGCGCCAGTACTGACTACTGAACCGTGGCTCCACTCGTCCTTTAAACAGCGTTCAACGCCGGCCACTTTTAGCAAGGACTCACTGAAATCCGCTCCCAGCGTGCGTGCAAGCCGAGGTGTTTTTTCCGTTTGATTCATGGCACAAAAATGCTGCGGTTCTTGACAACTCCTTCGCTGGTTTCGCTTTCATGTGAAGTGCCCATCTTGTGTCCAACAAAATTACCAACTTATTTTAAACTGATGACTAAGTAGACATTAAATCAAACGCTTTCTGACTCATCTTACCGTTTCCAAAAGAATGTTCTCTCTTTAAAGAAAGGTCTTCATATAAGGTGCGCTAACGACTCGGCCGCTAAAGCTGCTAGCGAAAAACTTATAAAGTGAAAGGATGGTTCTTAAGATGAAACCGAGACGGGTTTGCAATCTCAGAGGAAGGCCGTGATGACAATTCTGTGCAAACGTGCTGAGCTGAAGGGCACCTCAGAACACACAGTACGGACGGGACACAGGAGCTGAAGATGGATCTGTGGAGGCTTGTAGGACAGATGTTCCCCACCCTGGTCCTGGAGAACCCAATGCCTTGGACATTTTTCTCTGCTCTAATACACCCACCTCGACTCAGGAATTAACTCCTTGGTTAAAATCAGGAGTGTTAGGATCAAAGAAACCACTGAAAAGTTCCAGACATGGGGTCCTCCGGGACCATGGTTGGGAACCTCTGCGGTGGGATTCAGTCGTTTGGCATCAGCTGCAAAAAGCCACCACTGCCTAACTTAACTTGCTTTGTCAACTACAAGATGACGTAAATTTACACTTCTTAGCTAGTGATTCGAAGCTAATTCCAACATTAATGCTACAAACATCCTAGTCAAAGGACAGACAAGATGGCCGTGGAGTTGTGTGCATGCTCATCGAATGCGCTCAAGGGGCGGTCCGATGTTTGTACGCACTGAGTACCGGGAAATACTTGAATTTTCATTTGCAAACAGTTCAAGCCGGTGGTGGTTGCCTGACGGTGTGGGGAATACCGATAGCAACAACTGAAGGCTGTTTGAATGATGTCTGGGTATTGCTGCTGATCATGTGACCACATTTTACTCATCTTACAAAGACCACTTTCAAAATAACCACCCCCGGTGTGCCATGAACCCAACAAAACACTTCCGGAAGCACAAGTCCACAGGTAAAATTGAAAGTCCAGGTGCTCTGACTGGAATAATGTGCTTTTGTTGCCGCGCGGCATCCCACGCCGTGACCTCATCCCCCAATCTCAACCTTCGCTCTTTTCCGTTTTAGCACCACACCAACATCAAGCCTCCACTTACACCATCCCGCAAATAGCTGCTCTTTCCATGTGGAAGCCATTAAGCCCTTTTCATAAAGTCACCTACTACAGGGTACGTCTGGAGGCCCACCATCATAAAACACGTTCAGGGATTTCGAAAAAAATAAATAAATACACCCAAAACATTACCAGCATCCCATCAGAGGAAGAGGGGAGTAGCGAGAGCACTGCTTGATGCTGTCACGTGTCGGGTTAATTAGTAACGGGAAACATGGTGTTAGCTTGGCGTCTCCGTGGGGGATCTGGGAGGTGCTCTGTGTGGAACGTTCGAGCATAACGTGCTCCAAAAAAATCGAATGAGCAACAATACACGTGTTAGTCATGGAGGTTACAGTGCATGAACTCGAATTTAATAAACCTAGCTGAATTTACTCAAATATCTTTAGCTGGGATCAAGTCACACAAGCAAACCGCGAGCGTAAACACCTTCCAGCGAAGGCCGCAGACCTTCACAGCTGTGCTTCGTAAAGCGAGGTCTGGAGAGCAGAACCTGGGGATCGAAAACTTTTTGTGATTTGCCGGAAATAAAAACCCACCTGGGTACTTAAATCAAATTTTTAAATTGAACTTAACGTGTCCTGTGGCTGGAAAGTTTTGGAATAAGCAGCGCCTCAGCTCGGACAAAATGCCATCGCAAGAACGTTTCTGAAATCAGGCGTTACTGAGTGAAGCGAGTTCACGCGGTAAACCAGGGCAACCTGATGAGTAACGGAACGAAACCACCTACAATCGTCATTCATTCATTCATTCGTTTTTTAAGCCGCTTCATGCTAATTAGGGTCGCGGGGGGGGGCTGGTGCCCATCTCAGCTGACCCTGCGTGAGGGCGGGGTACACCCT
>JAOUQZ010000017.1:16194647-16197192 GCA_028564935.1 Neosilurus hyrtlii
TTGAGGCAGTTATGTGTTTATTAATTAATGTGGCTTCTTTATTTCAACTAATTAACCAAACAAACAAAATTATTTTATTCACATCATTAAGAATCTGATTTTTCCCCCAATAGAAATAAACCTAAATTATCCTTTTTATGAAACATTTATACATGTTTTAACGTTAATATATATATTTCTATATTTATTATTATTATTATTATTTATTGTGTAATAACCACCCTCAGCCCACACGTGCAGAACTGAACCTGGCTCAATTCCAAACAGCCCTTTCCCGGATATCTAGTGCCCTACTGAAGGATCCCCCGGATGCCAAGCTCGCGCGCCGCGGAGTGCACTCGGGGACAGGACCGGGGCTCGGTTTGGGACGAAGCCCAGTTGCTGCGCCGCTCCTCAGCCTGCCTGCTCCTGTCCTACCCGCAGCTACTCAACCCCGAGCGCTTCAGGTTGGCACCAGACCTGCTCAGAATACTCAGGGAAAAGTTTCCCGAATACATTTTAAACTCTAGTCACACTTTCACTAGAAGTCTGTGCGTCATCCTGCGCTCGCGCGCGCTTCACTGGATCAATTAGCAAATCAAAACCAGCTCATTCGGAGCCCAAACAGTGCGGTTCCGAGCAGCTCGTCCATTCCGAGTGTTTTGAGGGGTGGTTGAGGACTTCCCGTGGTGTTTTATGTGCAGTACGGGAGCTGGGAGGGCGACGGTGAAGTTTTCCTGGCGTGTTTTGCAGCAGTAATGAGAGCAAGGCGCTGAACAGCAGTACTGTTAGTGCACACTACCGTAATCAACAGTATATACGTGCAGTGCGAAGCCCAGCGCTACTCTCTCACCCTGTGTAGGACAGGAGGGAGGAAGCGTGGAGCCTCGGCGGTGTTTATGTGTGTCAGTCAGCATGGCTAGCCGTTTAGCAGGACTGCACTGGGAGCCCCGCCACACGCCAAACTCACTCCGTTTCTCCGTGAAAATAACAACTACAGCAGGAGAAGAAAGTATACGTTACCAGGGGAGATCCGAGCTGACTTTCGAACCATCCAAATACTGGTCCTCGCTTCAAGCTCAGCGTTAATTCCACACAAAACGGGTGCATGTACACATACATGAAATTTTTCTTTCTCTACTCGTCAACCACCAAAGAGGTGGACATCATCGACTCGGCTATGCCCCGCCCTTCGGCTCAGCAGCGCTGCGTGTCTACATGCCCGCTCCCTCCGGCAGCCAATCACAGCCGACTTCGGTGAATGCCTTCGCTACGGATTGGTCCGCCGGGATGACAGCTCGGATCGGATTGGGCGACTGGAACTCCACTGACTACACCAACATACACGTTTAGGGGTGTGTCCTGACGTCATCAGCTTGCCAGTGAAGAGGTAAACAATCCATTCCTTATGAACTTGGTGATTTTTATAATAATTAAATAAATCAATCGATCAATCAATCGGCCGCACTGGGCGTGTACTTCCTTATAACCTTATAAGAACATTTACTGTTTTTTTTTGTTGTTGTGATGCAAATAAGCACTAAAATGAAAAATGATGCTAAAAAATGTAATTTAATGCATTTAACATTATATATATATATATATGTTTTTTAAACTTTTAATTGGGGCACCAGTAAAATATTTTGTGTCCATGTCATGTGACATATTGCCCTTGGTCCCACTAGTGGTTAGGGTGCTTGGCTCATGATCGAGAGGTCATGGGTTCGAATCTCTATTAGACCGCAACCGTACCAAGACCCTTCGGCAAGGTCTTAACCACAAGTGTACCTCTGTCCACCCAGCAATACAAATGAGTACCAGTAAAAAATACTGGGAAAGGTTCCCGAGTGGCGCATCGACAAGGTGCGTGACTATCAACCCGGAGATCGCGGGTTTGAATCCGGATTGAAGCCACAGCCATCCGTGACCGGGAGCCCATGGGAGGGAGGGATGGCATACGCTCGCTTCCCTGTCACTCACATCGATCACCAGCCAAACATGGGCGTCTGTGAGCTCATTCATACGAGGGGGCGGATATCGCTTTTCCTACGAGTGTGTTAGGCCGCTCCCAAATACGCATGCGCAGCAGTTCGAAAAGAGGCGGGCGGTAGCAGCGCATGTCACAGAGGGGGCATGTGCATGCTTACGCCCCTCCCTGGTCGGTGGAGGTCGTGTGATGGGAAGGCTAAAAGCTGATGGGTGGGAATTGGATACGACTAAATTAGAGGAGAAAAATGGGGGGGGGACAAATAATGGGAAGGTATTGGTGGAATTGGCGGTATTGGTATAGGAGAAACTCCTAGTCGCTTCACGCTAAGGAAACGGGATAAGTTCCGGTTTTGACGAGCCAGGAGGCTCGGGTGGAAAAAACAGGCTGTACCTTGCATGCTTTTGGACTGTGGAAGGAAACTGGAGTACTAGGAGAAAATCCACGCCAGCACGGGGAGAGCATGCAAACTCCACACAGAGACATCCTTGCCAAGCCTGGGACTTGAACCCAGGACCTTCTTGCTGTGAGGCAGATGTGCTTAGACTACTTTAATCTTATATATGTAAATATATTATA
>JAOUQZ010000017.1:16197292-16214277 GCA_028564935.1 Neosilurus hyrtlii
TATTCTTCAATTTTTAGGACAGTCGTAACAAGCATTTCACTACATATTGTACTGTGTATGATTTTGTACGTGACAAAGGAAATTTGAATTTGAATTTTTGAATTTGAATTTGATGCGGTCGCTTGGACTCCTAAAAATTGCTGGCAGACATTTATTATACGAGCTGTAAAAAAATACTGGACCAAATCCAAGTCTCCGCTCTTCTGCTCACGCGAGCTCCTTGCAGGTGTGAACGGGTCCCGGGTGGTTTTAAGACTCACTGGGATTTACGGAGGATAATCTGTTAGTCTTCATTTTCTGAGATACACTCGGCACCAGATTATACAGGACAGATGAAAGCACCTTTGATCAAGTGTTGAGTTTAAAACAAGACAACGAGTCATAAAGGCGACTACAGTACATTTATTATTTAGAGCGGATCAGTTGATGGTAACGCTGACAGCTGGGATCTCGCTAAACATTAAGGCTTTAAACGGACTGCTGTAGTTACATTCCTGCACTTAGTACAGCTCGTGGTGGGATATCTATAAACGTAGCGCCCCCGAGCTTCATTTGGGGCACGGCCAAGTCGACCACAGGTTCACGCACACGGAGACGAAAGGTCATCACCGCTAATAAAACGCAGTGCAGCCTCTCGGGCCTAAATTACCCCGGCTAATTCCTCCATGTGATCGCTGTATGCCTGCATCTTGAAGGTGAACACTTTTTTTTTACACATACCAGCTCGGCGTTGTCAGTGATGTGGGCAATCGTGAATACTTTCCATGCTAGAGTCAGGAGGCTGAGGTCAGGCTGGGATAGAAGCACACAAAATGGACACAAGTCATTACTTTATTTTAATTTTAGCTGCATGTGCAGTGATGGCTCAGCAGTTGAGGTTTCGGGCTTATTGATCTGAGGGTTGAGATTCCAAGTCGCAGTCGCTGCCAAGCCGCTGCTCTTGGACCCTCAAGCTCTGGACTGCTGCAGGGGTGCTAGAATCTTTCTGACCCTGTGACCCAGGCTTTCTGCAAAGCTGGAACATGTTAAGAAACGTATTTCACCGAATTGAAGCCTCTGTTTTCTATTTTCTGTTGATCCCCGTTATTTTTTTGGCTTGTCGCCAACATGACAAACTTCAAGGCAGTGAAAGCAGAGGAAATCTGTGTAAATGTAAGCGAGAACAGGTGCTAGTTTGTTTTGCCTTTGTTACTCAACCAAAACTGTATAACTATAAAACAGACCATGTCATATCCCATCATTCACCGGACTAGCGCTACACCTCACATCTTGCCTTTCACTGCTCAAAGCCACCTGACCTGACCAAACCCTCATGTCACATGACCACCAGCACACCTGGAACGCCTGATCCCGGTCTCACCTGATCACCTGCCACTTTTTATAAGGAATCAGTGTACTGTTGGTACGCTGCTTTTGGATCATCTCTACTGTGTGGTTTGCTTCCACGATTCACCTCAGTCTGTATAACGTTTAAGAGTTTGGATTGTGTTATGGATTTATCTACCTGGTTTACATCACCACATCTGCATACTGCGGAATCACACAGCACACTTCATGTTTTATTCTTTAGCATTACCACAACTAGCCAAATTTAACCACTACAACTACAATTTTGCCAACTATGTTTCATGGATAATGATTTGGAGCTTTTAGCAGCGATCCAGCGCTCCATACTTATGCACTTAAAGCCATGAGGTCAATTTTGTTGTCGCGTCCATGCCCACGCACCCACACGGGCAGCCAAATACATGTAGAATACGGCAGGAAAAATATATTGTACACGCTGCTGCCATCGGCGCGAAGTGCAGTTGCACACTTACTTTACGTAGGAACAACTCATACACAACTACCCACACTCACACGTAGAGGTAATCTGGAGCAGCCAATTAGCCTAATGTGTATGTCATTGGACTGCAGGAGGAAACCAGAGTACTTGGACGAAATCCACATGAGCACAGGGAGAACATGCAAACTCAGCACAGAAACGCCCAGGACCTTCTTGCTACGAGGTGGACGTGCTAACCACTATGTCGTCGTGCCACCCAGAATAGCTAATTAAAAAAGTTATTGTAGTTATCTAAAAAAAAAACATTCTATAGAACGTTGTAAGCCCTCAGCCAGGACGCCTCAAGCGCACGGAGGACAAAAGTCATCCCCCATATAAACAGTTTCACACAATCAACATTTTATTAGCCACCCCGCGCACAGTTTTGGGTCATATGGAGTGCCTATGCAAAAGTTCAGAAATCTAGCATGCATATGAGTCGAGGAATGGCAATGGCAAACTTTATATGTTCAGGGTCATTGTGCCAGGGTCAAAGGTCACATATGCAAATTAGCCACCCCATAGCTCTATGTAGGTCATAGAGAGTGCCTATGCAAAAGTTCAGAGAGCTGGCCTGTGCATGAGCCAAGCAATGCCGGGGAAAATTTATTGTCACGCCGCAGTCCGCCCGCCCGCCTGGCCGCCAAGCCGACAATACCCCTCCATCCATAACTGGCTGAGGGATAAAAAAGAGTTACTTTAAATCATATAACCAATGTTTCCAACCCTATGAATATTTATAATTAAGCAAAATGGCACCCAAGCATCAAAGCAGGCCTCTGTCTTATACTTATGCACAACTACAGCATCATAATAAACATGATCACATGAGGTGTGGAATTTTGTTGACCTTATAATAACTTCCCATCATGGAACACTGTCCAAGTTCAAGCTGGCAGGCTGCAGAATCGTTCCTCACTGCCAGAGCTATACTTAGAAAATTACAGCATTTCTCAGCTCGGAGGACACTGCCTTAGAAACTTCACATGAAGAGATGGGACACGGAATTACACGATGCAACCACACCCTGTCTTCGTCTTCTATCAGACGCGTTTCTTTAAAGCTCCGTGAAATACGAGGCCGCAGCCGGATCAATGATGCAATGTGGGTTCTGGTTATTTTTAAAAGGGTTTGGTGAAGAACACTCTGTCTTTGGCAGTTTCTCTCTGTCTCCAATCCTGAATAGTCAGTGTTTGACTGTGCCGAGCTATTTATGTCACGCTGGCCTATCCGAAGCAGCCCCGCTCAGAACTGGACTTCGTGTGTCTCTCTCTGAATCTCTCTCTCTAAATATATTATATGTGTCTCTCTGTGTTTGTGTCTGTCTGTCTCTTAATTAAGCCAAGAGGTGGATTACGGTTGGATTAACCTCTTTGTCACTCTCTTTCATCTCTGTCGTTCTCTGTGATATATTTATGTCTTTCTCAAATATTCCTGTGGTTTGTAAGCCTTTTCTAATTCATGACTGTTATTCATAAATAATACAGAGGGAATGATTCTCTCGCAGAAGATTTTTAAAGGAGGCGCTTGTTACTTTTTCATGCCCTCTACTGCCTGTAAAGGGAATAAGAAACAAGGGCAGTTGACAACAACACCCTCTTCCCCTTACTGAACCCCACCGCTTTGCTGAAACAACAACAACAATTATCATGAGCTGGAATTGTAGGGGGGGGGCTTATGGATGTGAAGGAAAGACAGTAAACTGTAGCTTTTTCCGCTTAGAATGATATGATAGGATTATAACACATGGCTAAAATATGTAGTGCTGAAATTACAGACTATAGTTTTAAAATCACGCTTTAATATGTAATTTAATATCGTACCATGGTATCATGTCCTGCCCTTAGGGGTGTGTATGTGTTTGTGTGTGGAAGGGGGGGGGGTTGCTAACGATTGGGTATGAACTGCACATAAACTCTGCAATTAACCTGCAAAATAAAACAGATTAACGCTGCTGTGATTCTCAAAATAATGTTTTTCAGCCTGGTTAACAAATGAGGACTGCGCTCCCTTCACTTCTGTTGGAAGACGGAGAGAGCAAGGTGTTAATTTCTTAAATGGAGGGGGAATTATTTCAGGCAGATACATATTTGGCAGCACCAGAAGTCCAGGGAGTGGAGCTGGGCTTGATTCAACTCTTTCTATAACCCAAGCCCTCATGCTAAACCCAACCTTAATCCATGAGACACTCTGCAACTCAGAACAACACTCTTATCGGATGAGTTGTTTTCATCTCCCTGGACATTTGGATCAGCTCTGTTAAGGTAGGCAGAGCTGGATCAGGTCTGACTCCACCCCCTGGATAGTCGTTGGATTGACAGTGTCAAAGTAGGAGAAGATGGATCAGCTCTGACTCCACCCCCTGGACATTTTGATTGACATTGTCAAAAAAGAGGATGGATCAAGTCAGGCTCCACACCTCAGACTTTTGGATCTATACTGAGAAGTTTGGAAGAGCTGGATTATGTCTGACTCCACCCCCTGGACTTTCGGATTGACTCGCTTAAAGTAGGAGAAGCTGGATCTGATCTAAGTCCACCTCTGGATGTTTGGATCAATACTGCAAAACTTAAAGGAGCTGGAACAGGTCTAACTCCACCCCCTGGACTTTTGGACTGACTTGGTCATAGTAGGAGGGGCTTGCTAAGGCCTGACTTCACCCCCTGGACTTTTGGATTGACACTATTAAAGTAGGAGGAGCTGGATCAGGTCTAACTCCACCTCTGGACTTTTGGACTGACTTGGTCATAGTAGGAGGGGCTTGCTAAGGCCTGACTCCACCCCCTGGACTTTTGGATTGACACTATTAAAGTAGGAGGAGCTGGATCAGGTCTAACTCCACCTCTGGACTTTTGGACTGACTTGGTTTAAGTGGGAGGGGCTTGCTAAGGTCTGACTCCACCCCCTGGACTTTTGGACTGACATGGTCAAAGTGGGAGGGGCTTGATAAGGCCTGAGTCAACCCCCTGGACTTTTGGATTGACACTATTAAAGTAGGAGGAGCTGCATCAGGGTTGACCATGGACTTTTGGACTGACTTGGTCATAGTAGGAGGAGCTTGATAAGGCCTGACTCCACCCCCTGAACTTTTGGATTGACCCTCTCCAAGTAAATGTAGTTGGATCATATATGATTTCACCCCTGGACATTCTATTTGGCAGCAACAGGGACTTGTTGTTGTAAAACTAAATATACGCCAAGAACTAGTTATAAGCAATTAGCTGGGAGGTGAACCCACCTTTGAATCAAGGTTTAGTCTGATATATATATATAGATATATATATGATGTTATAGAGCAATATGACAATAACAATGTGGCCTGTTGTGTTTTAGAGAGTATGTTCTCAGAGAGACACAAAGATGGTGCCTGGGTGGCATGTTATGGCATGTGAAATGACCCCCATCGATGGAGTGGAAAATCGCTAAGCTAAACTGGACACTCTGGTGCATGTGGCTGGAATATGTTGGAAATGTCGGACTTGCCAGAACTTAAGCCACACTGGAACCGGCGAAGCTTTTCTGTTTGCACTGCGTTCGCTCGGACAGTACTGGGATTCTGGGCAGACAGTCGGCACACTGTACCAAACTGCCAGCCAGCGTAATTTATTTGTTTGCCCATAGCCTACTGATGGGGGTGATTTTTAGACCAAAGACTTGTGTGTTTTAAGTGTAGAAAGAAGTGCTTTGGGTTTAAACAGACATGACTAGCACTACATTTTTACAGTGTCATCCGCATATTAACACTCTCTTTATTTTCGTCTATTAATATATGTACTTTACAGCAGGTTCTAGTGTGTGGTAAGAGGTAAGATAAATGTTCTTGGCAGAATTAAATGCCACTGAAAAGGTCTGGGTGAAACGAATCCTTAAGAAAGAATGGGTTCATTGAGTGTCAGGGTTTGATAGTGCAGTTTCAGGGGCAAGTTTGAAACTAAAGCCGCTGTTTTGTTGTTTATAGAGCCCTCTGCTGTCTGTAAAGGGAATTAATCAGAAGGAAAGAATTGAATTAATGCTAGAACATGGCATCCTCTCCTCTCCTCTCACATCAGAAACAGAATAAGTACAGAATTTATTACAAGACGGTGGTGCAGTGATGCAGTGAGAGATGCTCCCTCCCTCCAGCTCCTGCGAATATGTGGAGTCGTGAAATTTCACACATTCCTCCCATGTTCCTGTGGGTTTCTCCTCGCAAGTTTCCTTCCAGCTCTGAGAAAACATGCAATGATGTAGTTTATTTCCATGTAGTATCTCGCTTTCAGATAATTAGATTTCATTCTAATGGTGTTTATTTTTTTATATTAGGGAATAAATCAGTCATTTTATATTCCTTATTAATAAAGATAAAGATATAACTCTAGTGATCAAAGCAATTAAAGATTTATATATATATATATAAGGTCCTGGGTTCGAGTCTCCGGGCGTCTCCGTGTTGAGTTTGCGTGTTCTCCGTGGGTTTCCTCCGGGTACTCTGGTTTCCTCTGACAGTCCAAAGACATGCACCATTAATCTAACTTTAAATTACCCGCTAGATGTGAGTGTTTGTGTTTGTGCTGGCTCTGGGATGCACTTCAGGGTGTACCCCGCCTTCGCCCTGAGTCGCCTCCAACTTTCCTGCGACCCTAGTAAGATAAAGCAGTACAAGAAATGAATGGATGGAAATGAATCATCTAGCGCCCTCTAGTGGCACCAAGCTACCTTTGCCTTACCTGAAAAACAAAACAAAACAATACATGGCAATGCTGTTACATCTCCAAAGATTACTTATCCACGATTTGCTGGTTTTTCCCCATTATCTGTCATCGAATTGTACACAATCTTGCTTTATTTACAAACCTACCCTAACTGTTTTTAGCATTGCAGTGTTATTGTAAGGAAACTATAGCTAAATCCCAAACATCACTCCACACCCTATTTACGTGCACTACACCTGCAATGAAGTCAGTCACATGTAGTGCACTACGTGTCCACTAGAAAGCGGTTCAGGCGCAACAACTACGCAACGGAGTTAGCATATTTAGCATCGTGTAGCATTAATGTTCGGATTAAACTGTGAAAGCAACAACAATGTTGTTTTATGGTTTCATGAAAACGCCAAGGTGTCAATACGTCGTCTTTACATTTAAAAATAAAATAAAACAAAACATTAGGTAAACTATTTAAGTTGTTAGCTATGCTGGTTCTAATGCTACATGCTAAAAGTGTACGTTTGACCGCTTTGCTTAGTGCTGATCCCAAATCGCTAATTAGTCCACTCGTCATGGGTTTAAAAGTAGGCTAATTTCACTGCAGATGTAGGGCACGAATATAGGGCGTAAGGGATCATTTGATATTTAACCACACTCTTGTTTCTTGTGAACCAAAATGGCGTTCGTGTTTATTATATGCTTTTTTAAAATGGATTTAAAACATTTTTTTTTCAGATGTTATTCATGTTTTGGTAATAAAATAGATGCTACACTGAAAAAATAATTGGGACCGTACGTTAAAAATATTACCAAGTAAGGCGGAAGTATCTGAACAGAAGGTTTTTGTGTGTGAAATCACAGGTGTTCACACAGCTGGTCCCATGGTGTAATGGTTAGCACTCTGGACTTTGAATCCAGCGATCCGAGTTCAAATCTCGGTGGGACCTCGTCCTTTTCCGCCTTCTAAAATAAAGCCAAACAACTTCTCCGACTGCAGTCATCATCAGAACCGGTCCGGATTAATGATATCCGACTGAAAGGAACATTATTTGTGTTAGGAATGTTAACAGAAGTGTGAATTTCTTGTAAGCACTTCAATAATACTGGGGAAAATTAGCCAAAGCTGCTGTTCAGGAATTTATTTTGGGATTAATAGATTAATACACAGTGAATTTGAGCTCTATTCATTCATTCATCTTCTTCTGCTTGTTCCTGGGTCGGGTCATGAGGGCAGTAGCCTAATCAGTGAGGTCCAGACGTCCCTCTCCCCAGCCACTTCCTCCAGCATTTCCGGGGGGACGCTGAGGCGTTCCCAGACCAGCCGAGAGACGTAGTCCTTCCAGCGTGTTCTGGGTCGGCCCCGGGCTCTCTTCCCGGTCGGACATGCCCAAAGCACCACAACAGGCAGGCGATCGGGAGGCATTCTAATCAGATACCCGAGCCACCTCAACTGGCTCCTCTCAGTGCGAAGGAGCAGCGGTTCTACTCCGAGCTCCTCCCGGATGACAGAGCTTCTCACCCTATCTCTAAGGGAGAGTCCCGCCACCCGCTGGAGCCAGGCCTGGGGGAGGGGCTCGGAGGCGAGCGCCTGGTGGTCGGGCTTCTGCCTATGGAGCTCGGCTGGGCCAAGTCCGAAAAGGAGATATGAGTCCGCCCTCCCATGGACCCACCACCTGCGGGAGGGGCAATAGGGGTCGGGTGCAATGTGAGTCGGGTGGCAGCCGGAGGCGTGGGTTCTGCCGGACCGATCCTCGGCTACTGACTCTGGCTTTTGGAACATGGAATTTGAGCTCTATTTCATTAAAATGGGCTGTAGGGGTTGGCATGTCTGCCTCACAGCAAGACGGTCCTGGGTTCGAGTCTCGGGCTCAGAAAAGGCGTTTCTGTGAGGGGCGGGCCTTGAATTGACATTTGTGGTCTAAATGTATGATTATGTATATCTGTATATTTTAATATATGACAAGTTTTGTTGCTTTTTGATTCAATAAAAATGATTTTCGAGATGGATCAGTACCACAGTGTGTCAATATCATGTCTTATATCACTATACAGAAGAAGTGTTTGTGCTGGTTGGGTCAGAGCATTTTTATTCCTTTTTTTTTTTTTTTTTTTTGTGAAAATGGTGACATTTTCCCTGAAGTCCTTTTCTACAGGACCTGTCAAGGTTCAAATTATTATTCTTGCAGAACCGTGAAGCTTTAATGAGTTGAGGAAGAAAAAGGATTAACCTTATTTGACTTCTGTGCTCATGAATAGCTTCAAGGTTTCTTGTGTGCATAAACGACGGGCTATTTCCTGACCTCGGTGGCAGCTCTGCGTGCAGATTCTCGTTCTTCAGCTCTGTTTGCATGTTAAGTTCTCGTTATGCGTTTCATGAAGTTGAATGAACTTCATTTATTTCTATATCGCTTATCCATCGTGGGTCACTGGAGTCAATCTCAGCTTCGGCGGAGAGGCACGGAACACCTCGGACATGAGCTCAAACAGTGTGCCTGTGTGGGTTTCCTCCAGGTACACCAGTTTCCTCCTACAGTTTTTCCTCCATTTGTTTTTATGTTAGATACTGTTTAACTGTAGAATTATATTTTTTCGATGGCAGCCCCGCGTGGTGTATTCCCACCTCACCCTCAGTGTTCCCAGGATGGGCACCAAGCTCCCAGAGAGTCTATGATAAATTGCTCCCTGAAGATGAATGAGAAAAAAAAACCTGAAACAAATTAATAATAAAAATGAATACAATAATTTATTTATTGATTTATTTTTTTAGCAGATTTTATTTTTCATCTTCTGAAAGAATCGGCTCATTGCTGATGATTTATAGGTTTCTATAGGCATTTCAGGGAAAAGTGACAGGTGTGAGCAAGTTTGTCCTAAAGGAGGAGGCTAAGAAGAAGAAGAAATAGAAGAAGAGAAAGAAGAAAAGGAAGGAGGAGAAGGAGAAGAAGAGAAAGAAGAAGAAGAAAAGGAGGATGAGGATGAGAAGAAAAAAGAAAAAGGAGAAAGAGAAGTAAAGAAGAAAAAGGAGGAGGAGGAGAAGAAGAAGAAAAAGAGAAAGAAAAAAAGGAGGAGAAGAAGAGAGAAGAAGAAAAGGAAGATGAGGATGAGAAGAAAAAAAGAAGAAGAAGGAGACAAGGGAGGAGGCGGAAAAGAAGAATAGAAAGAAGAACAAAAGGGAGGAGGAGGAGAAGAAGAAAAAGAAAGAAGAAAAGGAGGAGGAGGAGAACAAGAGAAAGAAGAAGAAGAAAAGGAGGATGAGGATGAGAAGAAAAAAGAAAAAGGAGGAGGAGAGGAAAGAAGGGAAAAGGAGGAGAGGAAAAAGAAGAAAAAGGAAGAAAAAGAAGCTAAAGTAGGAGGAGGAGGATGAGAAGGAGGAGGAAGAAAGAGAAGCATGGGGACGAAAAAAAGAAGGAGGAAGAAAGAAGGAGAAAAAGGAGAAAGAAGAAGAGGGAGAAGGAGGAGAATGATACAAATCATTGCTTAGGGGAAAAAAGTCTTAATTTTAAATTATAGTATTTTATTATTTAATGTAGGAAAAATATTCCCCAGACCTGCTACTCTGTAAGTTAAAATTTCTTTTTGAAAAATAACCGGACACAACCTCCTCCCTAGTGAAGTGTGAACTGAGCTCCGTATCAGCTCAGGCATCGACTTGTGAAAACAAAACAGGGAAGGAATTCAAGTATTCGAGTTTTCATGCCAAGGCGATGTTCAGTGCCCTTTATTTCCCTCATTCACTGTGTTAGAGTGATAGCATCTGATCCTGCGCTATAATATCATATTCAGTACACTGTAAAAAATATGATACAGGAACTCGACGAAGTGTGTTTCATGAGAACGTTGTGAGAAAGTGATGAGATGGAGGAACGTGTGTATGCATTTCCTTTCTCTCATCCCTTTGGCTCTTGAACATAAATTTTGTAGTTCCTTTTTAAACTCTATTGGAAATGAGGAGTGACTGCATCAGACATGGAAATCAAACAGTTGATATGTTTCTGTTGAAAGGATTTCTGTTTTTTTTAAAAATTGTTTTGCTATAACTCTCATTTAACATTTTACCTTTTGGGTAAAATAGTTATGATATTAATAAAATGTTTCATAAACTATTTAAATAAACTCTAGAATAATGTTTATTTGTAAGTTTGTACTTTATTACCTATACCAATGAGGTTATATGTTACCCTCGGTTTGTGTGTTCGTTAGCAGGATTTTGCAAAAAGTTCTGTGCTGATTTTCATGAAATGCCTACCGGGGCAAATATTATAAAACTTTGGGGATGATTCAGCTCAAAATCTGGATTCAGGAATTCTTTATCACTATGAGATGGGATGATTTTTTTGGAAGTGGCATTTTACAGCAGGTCCACCAGGGGGCGATGTGTACTAATGTTATTTACTCGCTTTTTTTTTAATTGGCAAAGGTTTGCACTCGCTGTGCTAATTTTTTACTTTATGCTTTTTTTTAAATGGTAGGTTTGTTTTCTAATGCAGGATTCTATTTTATTTTATTATTATTTTTAAAAGATAACAGACTATTTTTGTATCTTTTGTTTTTGACACAAAGTATAGGATTATCCAGTATAACCAATAAATTAATAGGTGCTCTCTCTCTCTCTCTCTCTCTCTCTCTCTCTCTCTCTCTCTAACTAGTCTTCTAGGAAAAGAAAATCACAATCAATTCAAAAAATAAAATACCTTTTTCACACTTTTACGATCTTCAGTTGACTCACCCTCATAAAAATGTGTAAATGATAATCGGATGTCCAGTGCGATAACATTTATTGTGCTCCTTTATAACAATAACATCTGTTACACAAATAGAGAAAAAGGACTGATATTCACATGTTGGAGATTTAAATGGAATGCTTCAGTCAAGAAATCTGACCAAGTGAAAACTACAAGCAAATAACACATCTTTCAACAATTCACCAGAATATAATAGGTCTAAAGAGAACAAACGAAAGGCCTCGGCTAAGAAGGAAGTGGGTGAAAGCCACACAGAATGCCTATTTACATGGGTTTATACAGATATTCAAGAAATAATTACATATTTAAAATGTTCTCAGTGCTCGAACAAACAATCCAACTTCCTTTCATTGTTTTCTCCCTGTGGGTCGGTCCTGCAGCAGAAATAAATCAACAGGTACAAAGGAGTTTGGGGATCGTCTGCTGGAATTCCCCTTTTTATAAGCTGATATCTGGGATCTGATGAGACGTATAATGTCCTCTTTTAATATTTTTGACTATATGTACAAGAGAATTCTGGCCAAATCCTTATTCACGTGCACACACACGTGCACAAATGAAACACAAAAAGTGAGTGATAGGCCTGAAAATATCCAACAATTTTCCAAAAATATTCTATCATAGCCCGTTTCCAGACCAAAAATTCCCAGAGATTCATTTTGATCTCTGCGTACCGCACCAAGCCACCAATCTAGGGGGTGGACAAATCATCAATTCATTGACTAGCACAAGCGAAAGCGTCAATGTTCTGCTAAGTCGTATGTTTGTGCTGCATGGAAAGCTAGCTTGTGAAGACGTGGTGGCGAACTTAAAATAACAATGTATACTTAGCTGGTTAGCTACTTAAGTGCATTCAAACAAATGTTTTCCTCTTCGGACCAACTTTCCAACTTGGCACATCATGACATAAAAAAAGTCAGCTGGCCAAAGTTGCACATTTAGAAGGTAATCGAGTATATATATATATATATATATATATACTGTTTGCTCTGATTTTCTGATTGGCATCTCTGTAATTAATCCGAGTACGATTTGGGAGAATGTGAGGTGGGATTTAGAGCAAGTAACTCACACTATAGTAACAGCGTTAATGTGTGCCATTTTTAAACATCGAAAAACCTAATCATTAGCTATACCGCTCACCTGTCAGGGTCACGAGGGAAGCTCCAGCCAATCCCAGCTGACTTTGAGCAAGAGGCGGGTTACACTCTGCACAAGTCCCCAGTCTATCACAGGTCTAACACAGACAAGCAACCAATTACACTCACATTTACACCTATGGGCTGTTTATTGTCGCCAGTTGACCTAAGATGCATGTCTTTGGACTCATGGAGGAAACCGGAGTAACGGAGGAAACCAACACACTCTCAGAGAGAACTTCGAACAGTCTGTTAGATTCACGCCCGGAAGCTTCTTGCTATGGGACTATGCTAACCAATGAGCTGCCAGCGAAAGTCAGTAGAACATAGATCTTCTTTACATATCTCTTATTGTCAATTAAAAAAAGCTTGCGCTACTGATATGTCCACCCCTGATAGGTGAAAGGTTAGCACGTGTGTCTTCCTAAACTGCCTCACATATTGAGGAGGGTTCTAAAGGGTTGATGCTGATTGGCTAGAGTCACACAAAATGACAAGATTAATTTTCCCACCCAAAGTTCAACGCTCACTTCGGTTCGCAGACCACCGTGACATTTCTGACATTCCACCTCGTGATCTCCCGACAAAAATGCTCCAAACCTTTGACATCACTCAGACTTACTGTATCATCGTTGCTTTAAACATTCCATGCCCTTTATTACAAGCAGATGCTGCGAAATAGTTAAACAGAGGATGCCGTACAAATGAAAATGTGGATCTGCTAGTCTCAGAAGTCTCTTTCCATTTCAAGGTCAAATCATTGATGACTCCAGGACTTTGAGTCGGTGATCTTCATCGCAGAAACTGTGCTTGCCGTTGCTCTGACCGTTGAGGACGAACATGGCGGTGTGTTTTTTGTCCTCGTCCACATGAGGTGGCACATGCTCCAGACTCAGGGTTCCTCTGCGATCCTCGACGATTGAGGAGTTGGTGTGGTAGTTGTGAGAGTGAGAATCGGTCGTCACCAGGCGCTGACGGTGTTGGGCCCGGTACTGGGCAAGCTTACGCCTTAGAGCTGAGTGTACCTGGAGGCAGACAGATTGAATTTAGACAATGTTAATATTATATTTAAGAATATTTTTCTATTGAATAAAGTCAGCCTTAATAGTCTCTAATATTTCTACAAGAACTCTAAAGTTCCTGCCGGTCTAAGTTTATCAGCCACAACATTAAAAACATCATGACCATAGCATGTCTGCCTCACATCAAGAAGGTCCCGGGTTCACTTCCCAGGTGCGGGTGTTTCTGTGTGGAGTTTGCATGTTCTCCCCATGCTTGCGTGGGTTTTCTCCGGGCACTCCGGGTTTCCTCCCACAGTCCAAAGACGTGCTTATTAGGCTAACTGGCTGTTGCGCTGCAATGGTCTGGCGAGCTGTTCAGGGTGTGCCCTGCCTTCGACCGGTGTCAACTGAGATGGGCACCAGCCTCCGTGCAATCCTGGTAGGATTAACCACTGACAAGTGAAGTGAAAAACATTGACTGGCAACTGTCAAGGAGTGGAAGGAATTAGGAAAAGAGTGAACAGTCAGCTCTCGAAGTTGATGTGTTGGAAGCAGGAAAAATGAGCAAGTGTAAGGATCTGAGTGTAGCAGGTCTTGTTTGGTGTTCCAGGTATGCAGGGGTAAGTGCTTGTCCAAGGAAGGGCAACCAATAAACTGGAAGGAGGGTCATGGGTGCCCACGGCTCATTGATGCGTGTGGGAAGACTAGAGAATGCTAGTATGTCTGGTGTGATCCCACGGAAGAGCCGAAATTGTTAATGCTGGCTATGATAGAACGGTGTCAGGACACAGTGTATTGCAGTTTGCTGCGAATGGGGCTGCCTAGCTGCAGACCAGTCAGGTGGTTTTAATATTATGGCTGATTTTTTTTAGCTTGTAAATGAGTTGAACATCAGCTTGTACCTCTCCATTTCCAAAACATAAGATGATGGCAACCAGGAGGCCCTACAGAAACAGAAACAGAGGACCATCAGTGAGTAATTTATTACATTTGGTCATGAGGCCGACGGTCTTTATGCTCCATACCCGATAATCTCATTTGCAACCTGCAAAACATGCTAGCGGCGGAAAAGCACGTATTGCATAGCCTGAAATATGAACGCTGGACCTAGAATGGTCTCATTAACATATTGCAATTGAGGAGCCACAGGT
Source organism: Neosilurus hyrtlii (assembly GCA_028564935.1). NCBI lineage: Eukaryota > Metazoa > Chordata > Actinopteri > Siluriformes > Plotosidae > Neosilurus > Neosilurus hyrtlii. Next base: position 16,211,836 of record JAOUQZ010000017.1, read on the forward strand.
CCGGGTTAAAAAAAATGAGACTACGTGAGTAAAAATGATTCAATACCAGCGATCTACTGTAAATGTAACGGAAAGACTGAAGATCAGTTCGCTAATAATTCTACTGCTAATCCCGGTTTTAGTGAAATAACTTCAAAGGTTGTCTCTAAGGGTTTGTGGGTAATATGATGAGTAATTTCCTCGTGAAGCCAATCCCATTTCCATGCAGTAGCTTTAATTCTATTATAATCATGAGCCCGATGCCTGAGGGATCATTTTAACAAGATCAAAACAACATGAATAAGCCTAAAACACTGCGCGGGGAAAAAAACCCCCAAAAGAACACAGGCTAAGAGCATCATCACGGTTTACATTTAGTATCTGGCAGACACTCTTATCCAGAGTGACTTACATTTATCAATTTTATACAACTGAGGATTAAGGGTCTTAACTCAAGGACACAACAGTGACAACTTAGTTGTACTGGGACTTGAACCCATGACCTTCAGATCAGAGTCACCACTGCCCAGTTCATCTGACTTTTTATACAGTTTATAAGTTCTGCTAGCATACTGTACGTCTTAAACAAATAATAATAAAAAATAGTCTTTCATTCAGACACACCTGAAAACTGTGAAAGATGCTCATGAAGAACTCGTAGATGGCCAAGGGCAGCCTGCCTTCGGGCTGCAGGGGCACCAGGATGAAGTGCGCACCCATCAGGGGCACCAGGATGAGGGTGGCACGGACGGCCTTCATGTAGGCGTTGGACTCGGTCCTGTGGGTCACTCTTAGCTTTGTGATCAAAACGCGCACAATGTTCAGCAAGAAGAAGAGGTTCACCTGCACGGACACAACGTTCACAAGGAACAAGCTGACATGCAATCCCAGGTGGAAGCTGTGCTGTATTATCAGATGTGAAGATTGCGTATCAGTAAGGTTTCAGAGGACAGTCGTGAAGACTCACCAACAGGGCGACGTGGATTGGGCCGTGGATGATGTACAGTAGGCTAGAATTGCTTACCCAGCATCTGGGAAATGAGACAAGAGAACCCCATCAACACAAGTGGATTTTTTCCCACCAAAGCAAATGAATATAGGACTCAAAAACATGTACAGCTTATTGACCTGTCATTATGTAAGTGTAGACGGCTCACGGCGTAAATGACAGTTGGAATAATTGGAAATCCTAAAAGGAGGGGGAGAAAGAGATTAACTTAAACAGCCCTCACAGACTCATAGAGTGCAAGATAACTCGGCCACACGGCACGGATAATGTACAAACAGGCCTCATATGGGTACTGGGGTCAATTAGCCACGTGCTCGCCTTAACCGCACCACGACACCACCGACCCCACATCATATGGTACAGATGATTATCCTAAATGATAAGGTTCACCTTTAACCAGTCACATTAATCAAAACAGGTAGTTTTATCTGTCAGTAGTGACCCTAAAACTAATCAGAACAAATTTAAAGGGTTAAGCAAATTATAAGCAGGTGAGACCAAAATAAATCACTCTAAATTAAATTAGATGTCTCACCTCCCCAGTGTGAATGGATTACACTGTAAATGACACTAAACAAGTGATTCATTAAGAGCTCACAACGAATCAGCAGTGAACAAATGAAACAGCACTGAAGTGAAGAAGATTCAAGTGAATTAGAATAAAGTGCTTCAATCTCCACATCTGAGTAATTGTACAGTGATTCAAACCAAATCATAATGATAAATAAATCCGTAGTACCAGCGTTAAAATGAAGTGAATCATTCCGAAGTGAAACAGTTCTGATAATTCACCCCCCAAGTTCGACGAAATACTGTAATACTGGTTTTCTGTAATAAAAACTAATGACGAATCAAAAGAAATCAAATGAAACAACACTTAAAAATGAATCAGAAAAGTGAATCATACTAAAGTAAATCATATGACTCAACTGAATCAACTCACCAGTCTGAGTAAAACTGAATGTCAGAGTGAACAGAACCTGTTGATTCATCACTAACATGAAGTTGAAGTTGAAGTGAATCAGACTCAAGTGAATCATTAAAATGAACCAGATCCTAGTGAAGCAGAATAAAGCGAATCTGAAACAGACTACTGATCTCGCCTCTACAGTCTCATTGATTCTCATAGTAATTCAAACTAAACCGATACTTCATAAAGAATCTGCATTAAAGTGAACTGGATTCAAGTGAATCAAATAGATCTGACTCCTCACCCCAGCCCAGCAGGTAGTACCAGCCCAGCTGCTGTTCTCCCACAAACACAGCCACGATGATGAGAGTGTGCAGGTAGATCCCCTCACACAGCATCCAGAAGTACATCGAGCATGATGTGTAATTAATCAGACTGGCCAAGATCACACAGCCAATCTGATAAGGCATATTACACACACACACACACACACACACACACACACACACACACACACACACACACACACACACACACACACACA
>JAOUQZ010000017.1:16218594-16232140 GCA_028564935.1 Neosilurus hyrtlii
CCTCAAGATCATCACAAATCCACCAAGTTCCCTCAAGATCATCACGATTCCACCAAGTTCCTTCAAGATCATCACAATTCCACCAAGTTTCCTTAAGATCACCACAAATCCACCAAGTTCCCTTAAGATCATCCCGATTCGATCCCATGATCCCCCCACGCTTATCATGATACGCCTAAATCATGGAGATTGCGGACATTGTGCCCCAGTGTAAACTGCGGGATATGTCTGTTATAACATGCAGACGTTTTGCACATCTTCCACAACATTAGACGCACGCAACAATAAATGGATAGAAAAAACAAAGTGATGTTCTTTCTGGACATGCTGTCACAGGAAAACAATCATCTACGAGGTTGTAACAGTAGCTCTTCTTCATGTCCTGCTTCATCACCCTTCAAGACCCTGATGTATGGTAATTTTATTTTCCAGGCCCAAAAAACCTTGTAGAGTTTTATACCTTATATAGACAGAATATATCACGGTGGACCAGACAGCACATATGAAATCATGTTATGTGTTTACTTTCATAAGATGAGATTTACTTCTAGAAAGATACAGATTTCTCATTTCTCTATTTTATGACGTATCTACCTCATCTATACTTCCCAGAAGAAGAGTCATCTCTCTCTATCTCTTTCTCTCTCTCTCTCACACACACACACACACACACACACACACACAACCCTAAAAATCTTTTAAACCTATCAGCAATCTGAAGCTGCAGATAACATCTGTATTCACCACACAGACACTCGTTCATGAGTCAAACAGGGAGGACCTCAGAACGCCACATGACGGACGCAGTGTTTATAGTGAGGTTCATGAAGAGGTGCAGCAGTCACAATTCAGCCAAAACTCAACAAGTAGAAAAAAAAAATTCCACCAAAAACAAAGAGGCAAGAGCATGTGCTTCCTCAGACCAGAGCCTGGTACACAATCCAAGGAAGCCTGACGCACATAGACAGAGAAGAAAACTCAAAGACGGTCAGCCAGTGGGCAAAAGTAACACTGACTAAGCCTGCTTCCTTTCTTTCAGCCCAGAGAACAGGCTTCCCCTTGATTTCTGCTTTCGCACAATGTTACGCTCAGCACTCGCTAGTTCACACTTACGGCTCTCCAATGTGAAAGGGTCCCCTTAAATAATAAAGTATTTACTGGAGTGATGTACCAGTGTTCATATATAACCAGTACCAGTATATAATGTCAAGTATACGTATAACACTAAGTATGAGTGGGAATTCATATGAATAAAATTTATATATATATATATCTGAACATGAATTAATGTTAAAGCCCTCATACTCGGCGGTAACGTAGTGACTGGGGGATCACAGTAGAGGTGCGATAGAAAAGCGATTAAAGAAAATAGATTTTTTTGTGGTTTTTTTTGCGAATTTAGAAATTCAAGTGAAAATATTTTGCGACACCACACGCAAGCAAATGTTTTGCGGCTTATATAAGTACATCGTACGAAGGTCGCGCAACAATTTTGCGGCTGATTTGCGAGGCATTTGAGATGGGTTTGCGGATGTTTGGCGAAAAAAACCAGCGACTCTCATGTCGTAAATCAGTCGAGTTTGGTTCGCTTTTTGTTGTCAAAACATTTGCTTTTTATTCGTGTGTTATTAGCGCAGAACAAAACGCAAATAAAATACAAATGATGACAAAATACAGGGAATATGGTGGACGAGAGCAAGAGCCAAACTTTTGTCAGACTTTCCTCGTTAAAGTCTCCGGTGTGTTGCTTTTCCTTGCGAGCGAAAAATGAATATATAGCAAGCAAGACGACAACTTTGTCTTCTCGCGACATGTGTCGACTGTTTGAGAAGCGTTTGAATCTGATTCAGAGCCTCGTTTTGTGCTATTCGCGGAAATTTCAAACAGGTTTGAAATTTTTTGCAATGAGTTCACGAACCAGGCGACCGAAATGCGATGCCTCGAATGTGGCGCCACAAATCTGAAAATGAAAAGTGACAGCTGCGAATCACCATTCGCATCAGTCGCTATCATGCCTCTAGTGTAATCACTCCCTTTGAAATAAAGTCCTGGGTTCAAGACTGTGTGCATGTTCTCCTTGTGTTTAGGTGGGTTTCCTCCAGGTACTCCGGTTTCCTCCAACAGTCTAAAGACATGCACGTTAGGTTAACTGGCTGTTCTAAATTGACCCCAGGTGGGAGTGTGAGTGTGAATGGTTGTGTGTGTGATGGTCCGGCGAGCCAATCAGGGTGTGGCCAGCCTTTGCCCAGTGTGGGCTGAGATAGACTCCAGCCTCCCCACGACCCTGATAGGATTAAGCAGTTTGAAAAGTGACTGAGAGTAAGAGTGAATTATTCGGCTCAGACTCAGTGGATGTCGCTTTACTGGATAATCCTGATTTTATTCTGAGCCAATCAGATCGCACCATTCCCGTGTAGTGTAGCTAGCTAGCTAGCGCAAGGTACGGCGCACTAATATGAAACTAGCCTGAGTGATATTATCCACTTGCATCCTCTCGTTAATCTGAGCTTTTATATAAATCCGCTGTGTGTGTGTGTGTCTGACCTGGCTCTGTATGTGGTGGGTCGTGAAGTATTTTGAGGTAACACTCAAACTGAGCTGCCAGGATTTGTTTCCTCGACATCCTCAATATTGGGAGTATTGGGAATATTTGGATATGAGTCACTTCCTCCTGTGGTATCGTAGTCGTCGCCATCATATCCTCAGCTTGACACAACTGTAAAGGGAATCACACACACACACACACACACACACACACACACACACACACATGTAAACATATTATTTTTAGATTGATTTCATTTTTATTCAAGATTAAAATTCTACTCTGCTTTCGTGGAGCTTTTTTTAAATAAATTCTATAGTCTGAATAGACTAAACGAATAGTTAGAATTTAATTTTTATAACAGTGTTTTTAAAATAGAGTAAAAAATAATCTGTAAATAAATCACAATCTTTTAATTCTAAAGTCATCTAATATTAACAATTAATTACTTTAAATATTTTTATTTTTTTACATTTTCAATTCATTTAAATAAACATTTTTATTGTCATTACTTAATTATTTATTTTTTACATAAATACAGTGATTAAGATTATACATTTTAAAAACATTAAATAAAATTTAAAGCTAAAAACATATTTATCTATTAATGAAAGTTGAGAAATGTAATTATTTTTTAATTTAAAACAATATATATGTTGTTTAGCATCTATTTTACTGGGCACTTAACCTAATCAAATATTTATTCTGAAAACTCCACAATATGCATGTATTAATGGCAAGTCATGTCAGCCTGTCAGCAAGAAGGTCCTGGGTTCGAGTCCCGGGCTTGGCGAGGGCATTTTTGTATGTTCTCCCATGCTTGCATGGGTTTCCTCCGGGTACTCTGGTTTCCTCCAACAGTCCAAAGACATGCACATTAGGCTAACTGGCTGTTCCACAATGCCCCTAGTGTAAATGGTTGTGCGTGCATTGCCCTGCGATGGTATGGTGAGCTGTTCAGGGTGTACCCCGCCTTCGCCCAGCGTTGGCTGATATAGGCTGCAGCCTCTCCGTGACCCTAATAGGAGTAAGCGGTTTGCTAAATGAATGAATGAATGTAGAATGTGATTAATTCTTTGATTACCTTATGATTAAATACAAACAAGTGTTTATTGTTTTATTTAGTGATTGTAGCCAATTCTTCAGTACACACACACACACAAACACACACACACACACCTCATTGGTGATCATCCGTAGAAGCAGTAGTAGGAATGTTGGGTGTTTTCCCATGATGCACTACAGGAGGTGCTGAAAGGGGGCGCAACAGCACATCAGTACCCTGCGAAAACAAGACCCGTTCATTCCGTTAGTTAAGATGATACGGACGGATTGAGAAAGGAGAAAGGAGATTAATAGCACTTCCAGTAACGGTCATTAAGTTTTCTTCCACAGAGGAAACTTTTTCCTATTAAATAAAAACATAGTTTCTAGGTCACATGACCAGCTGCGATTTTTACTGTTTATTTTGAGATAAAGAAAAAGAGACGTTGGTGAGGCGATGGCTATTTACAGTTTTTTTTAAATTGCATAACAGGAACTTTGTTTGATGGACATTTCACAAGGAAAAATTTAGCTATAACTGAACTTTTAGGACCAGTACTCCCAAATGTTCAGCTCAAGTGGAATTACACCACGAATAGCCTCAACATCTACATTAATAATATAATTTATGTCAAAACAATGTTTAATAAATGCACTTTGCTCCTAAAAGCACCATTAAGGACAATCAGAGTCAGAATATCAAGCCTATCAAGGTTAGAGAGATAACGTCAACAACTCCAGCTAACACTGACAGCTAACTAAAGCTGGCTTGCTAGCAACACCAATAAACAGACACTTGAAACACCCATCCGTCCGTAGCCAATTCCAGTTGATTCGACTAGGAGGCCAGGTTACACCCTAAACAGGTTGCCAGTCTATTGCAGTGAAAACACAGACACAAGTAACCATTCACGCACCCATTCAAACATACGGGCAATTTAGAGTAGCCAGTTTGACCTTTACATTCCAAAATCAAGGTCTGGGACTCAGGTAGGGTAGTGTCCCCACCAAGTTTGGTGAAGCTCCTTGCATGGGTTTGGTCAGAGACAAACTGAGAAACAAAGAGATGGACAAACACTGATGATTACAATGCTAACAAAACTATGCTAGCTCCTCTTCCTTTTCTTTCGGCTGCTCCCGTTAGGGGTTTCCACCAGATCCCGCTCTGTCCTCACCATCCCTTTTCATCAGTCCATCATCACATGTCCTACGTCCTCTGCTAAATCTTGTCCTTCCTCTTCTGTTCCCTCACCAGATAGGTCCATCTTCAACATTCTTCTACCAGTATACCCTTCATCCATCCTCTGCCCATGTCCAAACCATCTCAATCTGGCCTCTCTCACTTTATCGCCAAACCACTCCTACCTGTGCCGTCCCTCAAACATGAGTTTCTAAATCCGTCCATTCTTTCACTCCTGGAGAAAACCGCAGCATCTTCATCTCCGCAAACTTCCAGCCCCGCCTCCTGTCTTTTAGTCAGCGCTACCGTCTTCAAAAAGAACATAGCTGGGCTCACTGCTGTCTTATAAACCTTTCAGCTACCCTTCTATCACTCTTCTGCACCCATTCCACCCTGCCTGTACTCTCTCCTTCACTTCTCTACCATGGATAGAGTACAATACCGATATTTAAATTCATGGTGGGAGTGGTATAAGAGAAATCAAAACATGTTACGAAAGCAAACCCTTTCAGTTGTGCTTCACTTAAATCCTCGGTGTTCATGGAAACGGCCTCCACAGAAAGTCTTTAAAGAGAATGTTACATAAAGCCGATGAACTCTTGGTCAAAGCCATCCATAAGCATCTGGACTCATCAACAACCACTCTATAGAGCTCCATTTTCTAATTCTACAGCTGTTTTCATCCACCCTTCATACCTATCCACAATTCACCGCCGACAGGAGAGACGCGTCTGTTTTGTTTTGGAAAGATGAAACACCGAGCCCTCAAGGACATGCTGTGGAAATTGCTCCTTAAAAGCTTTCTGCTGTTTGCTTATTGTACTCTAAATGTCAAACATAATGGAGAGATCTACGCAAAAACTTTTTTGTTTCCCTCCCTCGATATGCCTACAGCTCTTCGCTGCTCACATGAATAACAGCGTTTCAGTCTCTTCTTCTCAGGAAAAAAAGAACATGCATCAGTTCTCTCTTTGGCATAGCGTATGTTTTTTCATAGGGTTATACTGACATACATAGGATGAAAAACATGGATAATTTGGTAGTTAAGGGGGGGTGTCTCACCAAAAATGAATATTCCGCTGATACTGGCAAACTTAATTTGCCAAAAAATATGATATTTTTTTTTACTGTTTGGTGAAATTTTACTACGCCGAATAGTTGGGGATATATTAGAGACATTCAATTTGCAAACTGTTCTCCAGCTACTCTCCGGATACTTCTGAAATATCTGGCAAATAAACTGTTACAATGTATTCGCCAACTGAGTCTGATTTTCTTCGCCAAGAAGTGCTTCAACTCCATATATCCTGAAAGTTTCTCCAAACTGTCCCCAAACACTCCAAAACTATTCTTGAACATCGCTAATTTGTTGCTAACTGCTCCCCGAAGCTTTGTCGTTTTATTTGGCGAATACAGGAGACATTTATCTGGGGTTAATGACCTTAGAGAATTCGTCAACGTTCACAAATTGGTGAGACACCTTCTTTAGCTGCTGGTTATCATGATTAGCAAGGAATTTGGTCTGCGCTAAAAAGTGTTGGTGATAACAATAAATCATTTTTTTGTCTGATTTGCTTCAAACTTATTTTTTAGCAAGCTTTCTTGGGTTGACGACCCATGGGGAACGTTCAGAGAACATGGTGAATAATCAAGGATAGTTAGAGAATTTTTCAGCATTCACAATTTTGTGATACCTCCTTTAGTTGCTAGTTAGCGTGGTTAGCAAGGAAGTTGGTGTATGCCTATATCATGAGCTTATTTTGACCAAGCTTTAATTGCTTGGGTCGGTAAACCATGGGGAACGTTCAGAGAACATCGAGAATACGCAATGATTTTTAGAGAACTTAATTCGCCAATGCTTGCAATTTGGTGAGATACCTCCTTTAGCTGCTAGTTAGCATGATTAGCAAGGAAGATGGCCTGTGCTATTAAAAGGTGTTGATGATAAATAAAAAAATTTCCCCTGCATTTGCGGCGAGCTTATTTTGAGCGAGCTTTAATTTGTTGGGTTGGCGAACCACGGGGAACAGTTGGAGAACATGACGAATACTTGAGACTAGTTAGAGAATTTTGGGGAATTTTTTGAAAACTTAATTCGCCAATAGACACCAACATTTGCATATTGGTGAGATACCTCATTTCGCTGCTAGTTTGTGTAATTAGCCGGAAATATTTTTTAAAATATCTGAAATATTTTGTTCATCACAAAGAGTCTTAAAATCATTCCCAGTCTCCTTGGTGGCTATATTGTGTTTACCAAAGATCTGTGTACACTCCAAGAATGGAATACACATCTACAAGAATGCAGGGAGAGCGGCATGCTTGCACAACTGTTGCGTGTTGGAAACAGGAAACCGTACTGGATCACATGACCTCTGCCGGTCCCATGAGGCTCAGCGTGGGCAGTTTGCTGTTGCAGGTTAAAGGTCAAGAACACTGGGGACTGGGAAGCAAAGGCCCTGTTTCAACATGGGAAACATTAACTCAACAAACGGCAGAGTTTTCAATCCTACACATAAAAGGATACTCTAAATATACGGGGCGGGTATTTTGTGGCGCTGAGGCATGTTACTAAATGATCTGCCCTGGGAGACCGGTCATGGTTTAAGGGACCACCAATACAGCAGCTGCTCTGGGATGGCTGTGGGGGGAGTTTGGCAGATAGCTTTTAAATAATAGTAAAAATAATAATAATAAATAAACAAATTTAAAAAAATTCCAAAAGAAGAAATAAAGAATGCTGAGGTAAAAGCTTGTCCATTAAACGAGCAAACAAACAAACAAACAAACAAACAAACAAATAACTAAATAAATATCAGAGAGCAAATCTGTAATAAAAAAAATACATGTAAAAACCAGCAATAACTGTATAATATTAAAGACATTGTGGAGGTGGGGCATCTTGCCATGGAGGAAAATTTTATTTTTTTAATTGTTTCAATTCTGATTGGTAAACAAGTATTTATTATAATAGACACTTCCCGGCCTAAACAAAGTCACACACTTTTTTACATTTTCATGGAGAGCATTCATCTTTGATCACAGCGTGTGATCTCCATGGCGTTGTTGCTCTGGTTGGTCCGGTTGAGGCTCAGCAACATTAATGTGGCAATAAAATGAAGTCAGCTGATGATCTGAATGTACTGAATGAGCAGGTTATCACATCAATGCACTTTTTCTTCCCTGATGGCACGGATATCAAACAGGGACCCGAATAATGAGCGAGTGGTTCAGGGAGCACGAGGAATAATTTTCACATGTATCGCCACCCCTGAGTCCTGACCTTAACCCTATTGAAAGTTGTCAGGATGTGCCGGAGAAGACTTTATGGAGAAGCTGGGGAACACACTGAATAGTTTGCCAATCCATTGCAGGGCCAACACACAGACAACCATTCACAATCTCAACAAGGGGCAATTTGGAGCAGCCAACCAGCCTAATGTGCATGTCTTTGGACTGTAGGAGGAAACCCAGCAAGGACAGGGACGAACATCCTAACTCCACACAGAAACGCCCTCGCAGAGCCCGCGAATTGAACCCAGGACCTTCTTGCTGGGCGGCGGACGTGCTAACCACTGTTTCCATAATGTTTCTAAGTCTTAATGGTTAACCGTTTGTGTTTGATACCAGTCTGAAACTATAACCCCGATACTATCAGCCGCACGTGCCGCGGTAGAAGTGCTGTTCTGGTGCACTGGTCTGTGGTTTATTTTTACTCTGAGGAGGAACTGAGAGCTTTAAAAGCCCAGGAAGGATGCAAAGAAGGATGAAGGGAAAGAAGGGACATATTCCACCTCCACCACCGGGCCACTCAGTGTTTCAGGTTAAAAATAAGCCATTGTTGCACAGATACAAAAGACAGTCCTCAACAAGTAGCTTCGCATCCGCTACTACTTGAACGTCAGATGAGGTACATTTGGCGAGGAAGATGGGGGTCGTTTGTACGTTCAGTGGTTAAAGAGCATGCAAACCTGAAATCATTTGTTTGTTCCAGCTTATATGATGAATAAATGATTAGCCTGATTCGAGGTCGGTGATGTGTGCTGATGAGAAAGTCTCAGAAGTAGAGCTGGAATTATGAATTATACACAACACATATTTTCTTATAAGTGACTCACTCCCGATAAGAGTCCTGATAAGCCGCTTCATGGCGTTCATGGTGCTGTCCGCTGCTGAGTAACTAAGAGCTTGCTTATTTTCCCATTATTGATGCCAGAAATAGTCTCGGACACTTGGACCTGCACCAGCTCACCCGAGTACTGGCAAAAAAAGCACTCACTAAAAAGGGCTGCTTCATGTCCGCTTCCTGACTGACGCACGCTTACGAGTCACAGACGGAATGAATGGACGCTGCAAATAAATGGCTTGTAACGGTGCTGATAACTGATGACACAAAATGAAAAAAAATAATAGACCACAGGGGTCAAGACGCTCTTGCCAAAAGGACCATTCCATAATATACCATAAGTTTGGAAGCCCCAGCTTCAGCTCACGGCAAGTAAATGTCCGGAAACTAAAGTGTTACGGACAGACGGACGGATGGGACCAATCCCTATAGTCCCCGATTGAAAAGTGACTGACGTGAACAGCAAATCGTGGTTGGTCGCCTTTTATTCTGAAATTTTGTCGCGCAAATTTCATATAAGTAACAAATTTCTGTGAGTGTCGCAAAACGAGGCTCTGCCGCGGAGTAGTCTCAGACTCTTCTCAAACAGTCCGCACGTGTCGTGAGAAGGTCGCAGAGTTGTCGTTTTGCTCGCAAATTATATGTTTTTCGTTTATGAGGAAAAGCGACAAGTTGGAGACTTTGACGCAGAAAGTTTGAGACCTGCTAGCACACGGCATATTCTGTGTATTTTGTCATAATTTGCAAATGGTTTGAGATCAAAAAGTGAACTAACGCGACAGTCTTACGACAGGAAATTCACTTTTCTTTCGCCAAACATCCGCAAGCCAATCGCAAATTACTCGCAAAAAATGCCACGCGACCTTCTCACGGCTTTGGCATGATATACATATTTAGTATGTGGTAAATGATGTACGTGGAACGTGTCAATTGAAACGTTTGAAACAGTAGGCGGCCTACTTTAGCTAAACCTGCATGTTTTCAAAATAAAAGTTTTTTTCCCCCTAACAATGCAGCATTTTTTAATCCTGTACAGAAATCTCACAGTTCATTCACCAGATAATAATCTTCAAGACTGATCTCTGGCTCACTCAGTGTATATTATTGGAACACCCCCCTCCCCCAACGCGTTTGTTTCCACAGTATTTGGTATGCGCCGGGTATATACTACACTACGTAGTAAAACCTGACATGTTTTGCCCCAGCTGCTGTAGTTCTGGGATGCGGCTCAGGAGGTTGAGAGTTCACATCTCAGAGCTGTCAAACTGCCACTGTCGGGCCCTTGAGCATCTTCATCATTCCGCTTCTCCAGCAGTGCCGTAACCTTGCTGACCCCACGTTCTGACCCAGACTTCCTTCCAAACTGGGATATGTGAAGAAAAGTATTTCGCTGTGCTATACACTCGGGAGGTAATAAATTATTCTGAATGAACATATCCTGTGTACTAAACAAATACAAAGGCAGATACAAACAGCAGGACCATTAATCGGGTTTATTACTTTTTTTTTATCACGAGAACTTTCCAGAAAGGCTCACACGGTTGAAGAGCAGAGTGAGAAACAAGGCCTTCATTAACATTGTCACGTCCCTGGTCATATTTTTAGCTTTCTGTGTGTATGTGCTATGTATGAATATTTTGCTCTTGTCCCGTCCCCCTGTTCACTATTAAACATGTTTAGGATTTCTAGGAAGAGAACAAATCCGGCATAGGGATTGGTACACCAGGAATGACATCATCACTCATAACTGTTCCGTAGACTGTCTATGGTTTTGGTGACCTCGTTTGAGATTAACATGCTAATCCTGTTTAAAGCTAATACCAGCTTTTGTATATCTATGTTTATCTTTATAGTGGCTTTCTGTTGTCATTGCTAAATCTATGAGGAGTTTGCCTGTTCTCACCGTGCTTGCTTGGGTTTCCTTTGGGTACACCGGTTTCCTCCTACAGTCCAAAAAGCATGCACTTCAGGCTGACTGGCTGTTCCGAATTGCCCCTAGGTATGATTGTGGGTGTGAATTGTTATGTGTGTGTTACCCTGCAATGGTCTGGAAAGCTGGTAAAGGTGTTCGCGTAGTGTCGGCTGAAATAGGCACCAGGTTTCCTAGTAGGGTTAACGCTGCCTATAATTGTTCATGCTTACTAGACGACCAGTTTATTTGTTTATTTATTATTCTTTTGTTTGAGAAATCAAAGCTACTGTATTTGTTAGAGAGTACTGCAAGTCATTATGAGCTAAGGTTAATGTAGTTAACGTAAACAAAGACTAAGGATAAAAGAAACAGTAGCAGGGAAACATTCTCATTAAGGAACACGAGAAAGCCTATCTCAGCCGAATCTGGGGGAAGACAGGGTACACCCTGAACAGCTCGCCAGACCATCACAAGGCCAACACCCACACTCAGGGGCAATTTAGAACAACCTAAAGTTCATATCTTTTCATTGGAGATCATGCAAACTCCACATAGAAATGTCCTCGCCGAGCCCGGGAATCGGACTCTGGACCTTCTTGCGGGGAGGCGGACGTGCTAACTACTTCGCAACGGCACCGACTGATTGTATCATAACAGAAGGAGCATAATTTTCCTTTCTTTTATGCCAAGTCGAGGAATTTATGGCTTTTAGCGAACATTATCAAAATTAGCAAACCGCAAATCGTTCTCATTTGAAGTACAGTGCCTTGCAAAAGTATTCACTGCCCTTGGAATTTTTCATGTTTTGTTGCCTCGCAACCTGGAATTAAAATGGATTATTTGAAGGTTTGCATCATTTCATTTACAGAACATACCTACAACTTTGAGGATGTAATGTTTTGAAAAACAAATAGGACAAAATAACAGAAAACCTTCAGCGTGCAGAACTATTCACCCCCTAAAATGAAACTTTGTAGAGCCACCTTTTACAGCAATTACAGCTGCAAGTCGCTTTGGATGAGTCTCTATGAGCTTGCCACATCTTGCCACTGGGATTTTTACCTATTCATCAAGGCAGAACTGCTCCAGTTCCTTCATGTTGGATGGCTTCCGCTTGTGATCACAATCTTCAAGTCTGACTACAGATTCTCAATTGGATTGAAGTCTGGGCTTTGACTAGGCCATTCCAACACATTTAAATGTTTCCCCTTAAACCACTAAAGTGTTGCTTTAGCAGTATGCTTCGGGTCTTTGTCCTGCTGGAAGGTGAACCTCCATCCCAGTCTCAAATCACAGGCGGACTGAAACAGGTTTTGCTCAAGAATATCCCTGTATTTAGCACCATCCATCTTTCAACTCGGTTCAGTTTCCCAGTCCCTGCTGCTGAAAAACATCCCCACAGCACGATGCTGCCACCACCATGTTTTACTGTGGGGATGGTGTTCTTGGGGTGATGGGATGTGTTGGGTTTCCGACAGACATAGTGCTTTCATTGGTGGCTGAGAAGTTACATTTTAGTCTGATCTGACCAGAGCACCTTGGGTCAAGGCACAAAGGGGGTGAATACATACGCACATATGCACCAATTTTCTGATTTTTAATTTTAAAAATTATTTTTTTAATATATATTTTTCTCATTTCACTTCACCAACTTAGACCTTCACCTTTGACCTTCACTCACTCTCTCACTCATCTGCTAAATCGGTTGATCCTACTTGAGTCGCGGGGACACAGGGCGATCATGGGGTACACCCAGAACAGCTCGCCAGACCATCACAGGGCAAATACACAGACTGAGGGGCAATTTGGAACAGCCAGTTAACCTAATGTGCATGTCTTCGGACTCTGGAAGGAAACCGGAGTACCCGGAGGAAACCTATTCAAGCATAAGGAGAACATACAAACTCGACATAGAAACGCCGTCGCTGAGCCTTCTTGCTGTGAGGCGGACGTGCTAACCACCACACAGCTGCGCCGGACAATTTTCTAATCTGAGAAATAGTATTGTGATGGAATAAATGTTAGAAGGAGCATAATTATCCTTTCTTTTATGCCAAGTCCAGGAATTTGTGGCTTTTATAAAAGAAACATGTTCAAAGCTAAGCGGTTGTTTGGATTTTAAACAAATGACAAGAAAACTAAGAACTGGGGTTTTTTTTGGGGTTGGAGATAAACCAATGACTCATTGTCATCCCCTTCATAAGTGAAATTCCTGGAATTTTATCTCAATGCTAAAATGATGAAACCGCCTGTGTAACATGTGCACTGTACGCCCCAAAGATTTCACAACGACACAAATAAAGATTAAAGCGCGGAGCTGGAACGATGCCCCGTTAGATTCCTCCAGCTTTCCATCACTCCATCTCCCTGAGAAGAACGCCAATCAGGACACAATGTTCTCATGGACTTCAGTGAGATAAACAAATGGCATGCTTGGGGAAGCTTTCTCAGTGCTGCCACGAAGATCAATGAAAGCTTGAAGAATCAATAATTCAGTATTAGGCACAAAAAGAGCTATTGTTTATTTATTTATTTACTATTATTATTTTCTAAGCTGTTTAAACCGGAACTGCTGAAGCATCAAAATATAAGGCTTGGATCGTATCCGCTAACATTCGAACTACACCATACATCATTGTGAAAACCCCCGAAAACACACACTCATACACACACATACACACACACACACACACACACACACACACACACACACACACACACACACACACACACACACAC
>JAOUQZ010000017.1:16239802-16262448 GCA_028564935.1 Neosilurus hyrtlii
GTGCATTGATGTGATAACCTGCTCATTCACTACATTCAGATCATCAGCCGACTTCATTTTATTGCCACATTAATGTTACTGTGCGTTTTTTTGCTTAGATTCCTTTGTAGTATATAGCCAAAGAATTACTCAACTGAGGCTCGGTGAATGTAGCTATGAATATAGCGTGTGTGTATTCGCATGTAGCAGTAGCAGAAAAAGCACCATTGCTAGGCAACAAACTTTGAAGCTAATCATATGCTAGCTTAGGCGGCATGGTGGTGTAGTGGTTGGCACATCTGCCTCACAGCAAGAAGGTCCTCGAGTGTTTCTGTGTGTAGCTTAAATGTTCTCCCTCTGCTTGTGTGGGTTTTCTCTGGGTACTCCGGTTTTCTCCCACAGTCCAAAGACATGCACATTAGGCCCATTGGCTGTTCTAAATTGCCCCTAGGTGTGAGTGTGAATGGTTGTGTGTGAGCCCTGCAATAGACTAGGACTGAGAAAGGCATCAGCCTTCGTGTGACACTAATGAGTGGTGCTAAGTGATATGCTAGCTTCAGTATACGCTAACGCTTTTGCTAGATAGAATTACGCATTACAATTAAACCGTGTTTGTAGATTTACAGAGACGCAAAGGACTGGTGGTTGTTTGGGTTTTACTTCTGCGTGCCGTTAGGATGTACCGCTGTCTTCTACACGCTGATGACCTGCGAGATGCTAAATTACCGGAAAGGGAGTCTGAGGATTGCACTCGGTGAACAGATCAAACAGGTGAGTCACGATACGGAAAATCTTTCTGATTTAAATCCTTAAAAATAATGAAGATATAAACGAGTGAGGAGTTTAGGAAACTGCTTTTAACACTAGAATGGATGGGATTTGTGTGTGTGTGTGTTTGTTGGCAGCGACGTGAGGTAGCGAAAGCTGTCTTCTCTCTGGTGCTAATCTTCGCTCTGTGCTGGTTTCCTCTCCACCTGAGTCGCATTCTGAAGAAAATGGTGTATTTTCAGCACGATGCTCAGCGCTGTGATCTTCTGAAGTATGAAACACGTGACTTCACTTGCATTTATGATTAGTTTCTCCCCTGTAATATTCATGTGTCTCAGGATCGGCAGAAACCACTTACTTACTTTCTCACTCATTTGACAAACCACTTACTCCTGTTAGGCAGGCTGGAGCCCATTTCAGACCCGACTCTGGGTGAAGGCGGGGTACACCCTGAACAGCTCCCCAGACCATCGCAGAGCAAACACACACGCACAACCATTCACACTCACACCTAGGGGTGATTTGGAACAAGCAATTAGCCTACTGTGCATGTCTTTGGACTGTCGGAGGAAACCGGAGTATCCAGAGAAAACTCATTCAAGCACGGGGAGAACATGCAGACTACAAACAGAAGCGCTCTCGCCGAGCCCAGGACCTTCTTGCTGTGAGGAGGAATTGCTAACCGATATGCCACCGCGCTACCCAAGCTAGCATATGATTACCATTCATTTTGTTACTGACGTATTTAGATGTTAGTATTCCCAGTACATTTTATTTTGATTTTGTTTCCATTCTTTCGGCGGCTTTTCATTTTCTTTTCATTAAAAGACTTACCAGTTTACCTAGTAAAATTACTAGCCTTCGTTTTTACCCAACATGGTCCACTGTGTATTTTTGGTGGATATAGTGGCCTACTTAATACAACACTGTGCCAACATTCATAAAAGGCCCACTTATTATAACAACCTGCCCAAAGTTGACCCAACCCTAGCCCAACAAGCAAGATAGATTTAAAGATAACTGAAATTATGTTGGCTCTGTTGGTCCAGTGCTGGCAAGGTGGGTTTATAGATGGAAGAAATTCTGTGTTCAACATTGACCAGTGGAAAAAGGATATTGGGCCAATATTGTCAAGTTAGATTTAAAAATAGCAAAAATTGCAGTGGCTCTAATGGTCCAGAATTGACCAACGGACACAATAATATTTGAGTAATATAAAAGTGGCAAAGTAGAGTTAACAATACCTGTAATTCCACTGGTTGGCGTAGTGGTTAGCATGTGCACCTCACAGCACGAAGGTCCTAGGTTCAAGTCCTGGACTCGGGTGTTTCTGTGTGGAGTTTTCATGTTCTTCCGGTGCTTGCGTGGGTTTCCTCTGGGTACTACAGTTTCCTCCCACAGTATAAAGGCTAATCAGCTGCTCTAAATTGCCCCTACATGTGAGTGTGAATGGTTGCGGATGGGTTGACCCTGATATGGTCTGACAAACTTAGGGTACTCAGGGTGTACCCCACCTTTGCCCAGTGTTGGCTGAGATAGGATCCAGCATTCCAGTGACCCTGAGAGAAGTAAGTGGGTGAATGAAATTTAATCAATTTGCTACCAGGGCAACGACTTAATGGTCCGCTTCACTGTTGTCCAGTTGCTTCACAACGTGATGTGTAGTGGTTAGGGTGCTGGGCTCATGATCAGGAGGTTGTGGGTTCGAAACCCTGTTAGATCCCCAACGTACCAACCACAAGTGTGCATATAAGTGCAATGCTATAAAGTAACCTGTGATAGACTAGTGTCCCGTCCAGGAGGAGTTGAACTTCTAGTCTCGTCACGCTGCAGAAACCGGGGATAAGCTCCGCCTCTGATGAGCCAGTAGGCTCAGGTGTAAAAAGCCTAACAGTAACTGTAATGACTGTGTGTGTCTTCCAGTTTCTTGCTGGTGCTTGATTACTTCAGCATAAACTTGGCGACTATAAACTCCTGCATCAACCCCATCATACTCTACCTCGTCAGCAAGAAGTTCAAAAGCTGTTTTAAGGTACAGATTCTCCTTTCATCCCGTACTTTCTATAAACCCATCACAGTATTTGGCTGATATCCAGTATTTCCTTAACTTTCTTTCCATTCTCCCACAGTCATGCCTGTGTTGTTGGTGTTATTCCGGATCACTACTGAGCAGCATGGGGACCAGCATCCAGTACAAAAACCCCGACCTGCAGAACGGCCTTACGGAGCGCACAGCTTTGCGTAAGGACAGTTACAACTGAAGACATTCACCTAAAGGATCATAATGATCCAAGAGCAAATGATGACACACCGAGACATGGGCTGAAGATTCGGAAAATTTCAAAATGCTCAAGAAAGACTCTTTTGTTCTGTTTGTTTGTTTGTTTGTTTGTTTGTGCACATCACTTCAAGTTCCTCACTACAAACGGACTGTCCCCTGACTTTGTCTTGTCGATAGTATTATTGTAGTGAATGGCTATATTTTATAGTATTTTATTATTATTGATTTTTATATAATATTTATTCAGGATAGAGCTGTATCAGTAAGCTAACACCATCATCATAGCACAGTGGCGTAGTGGTTACCATGTACGCGCCTCAGAGCATGTGTTTGAGTCCCGGGCTCGGGTGTTTCTGTGTGTAGTTTGCATGTTCTCCATGTGCATGTGTGGCATCATTCATTCATTCATTTACCTAAATGCTTAATCCTACTAGGGTTGCCGGGTTCGGGAGTGGGCGAAAGCGGTGTACACCCTGAGCAGCTCGCCAGACCAATGCAGGGCAACACACACCGGAAGGAAACCTGTGGGAGGAAACCGGAGTATGTTATGAAAACCCACACAAGCACAGGGAGAACATGCAAACTCCATACAGAAACGAATCGAACCCAAGACCTTGTTCCTGTGAGGTAGACATGCTAACCACTACGCCACATATATAAATATATATATATTTGTACATCATGCCATTAAAAGAAATGGATTTCGAAACCAGTAACACATCTCCTCCTGGCTTTTCTTTTCCTTCTCATCTCTGTAATGAACTGCTGCCAGTCTCCACAGCACATAAACTTTATGATGAAGGCTTGTGCTGCTGCTTTGTTCATTTTATTGCCTCTGCAGCAGACCAGATTTTCTTAAAGGTCGTTGTGGGGGGAGCGAGGATCACATTGTCACAAATCTCTCTACTAGTTAAGATACCAACTTTTTACAGTGCTTTGAGAGAAAGCCATCATGAAGGTCTACAAGTGTGATGTGCTGTTTTCCAGATGCATCTGACTCCACTCACTGTTCCAAAGAAATACAATAATATCCTTCATGAACACGACTCATCTGGTTAGGGTAACATTACAGAGTCTACAGATTTGTATTGAGTTTGGTGTAAATACATGTAAAGTCATGATTCGTTTAAATCTGTTTTTTCTTTTTTTAAAGAAAACATCATTAGATTACAGGAATGTATCAATAAAGTATTGCTAATCTGTCAGATTTGTGTTTTTTATACCCTGTATCATCTGCTTTGAGTGTATATAACCGCTTAATCCTACTAGGGTCGCGGGGAGGCTGGAGCCTATCACAGCCGACACTGGTGAACAGCTCACCAGACTCGTAGATCCAACACACACACACTCACACACAGGGGCAATTTGGAACAGCCACTTAACCTAATGTGCATGTTTTTGGACTGTGGAAGGAAACCTGAGTACCCTGAAGAAACCTATGCAAGCACTGGGAGAACATGCAAACTCATCACAGAAATTCTTTTGGCTCGAACCCAACCAGGACCTTCTTGGTGTATTGCAGAGGTACTATGACACCCCCCTTAAAAAAATAAATAACAGAAAAAATTATCTTTGATGGTTTCTGCAAGAAATTAGTTATAAAAGGATTCACCAGTGTGAGTGCTTTGCAACGGTGAAAGATAAAGCTGTTACTAACTGTTTTCCTCCATGGGAAAGTTGAAAAGTGTAAGTTGACTTTATAAATTCAAAGAAGAGGAACGAAAGAGTGTGTGACGAGTTCCTTATAGGAAAATACTTCACGGCGTCACACCACAACACCATCACACCTTCATCGAATTTAGATTTGAATTTCTTCCCACTGAAAAGCAGCGGAAAAACTTCATCTAAGCTGCAGTAAAATCTGTTCCTGCGTGTATAGAATCAGCTGCAGCAGTTAAAGAATTAACTTCAGTACAGCCCCACTTTCATGTAGTTAACTAATCAGAGTTGTGGGTTTGAACATATGTTTTTACACATGCTAGCAATTATGCTCTCCCCCGCCCCACTACTGACCCCGTTGTCATGTCCCCTGGCTCACACTTAAAGTTTGTCCCTGCAACTGAAATATAAAGCAAGAACAAAAATGTTTTCAAGCTAAACATTGATAGAATGAGTAGGTGGGAATCCTGGTGCATTATGTTGTTTAACTCTCATTTCTTCTCAAATGTGCTGGTAAAAAAGGACACAGTACTCATCAGGGTGTACCGCACCTTGTGGGGCTGGTGGCGTAGTAGTTAGGGTGCCTGCTCACGATCGAGAGATCATGGGTTCGAATCCCCATCGGACTCTCACCATGCTAACCCCTGGGCAAGGTCTTAACCACAAGTGTGCCTCTTTTCAACACAGCATAAATGGGTACCAGTAAAAATACTGGGAAGGTAACCTGCGATCCAGGAGGAGTATGTACCTTTACCTACTCATCAGGATGTACTGCACCTTCACCCAGTCTGGGCTGAAATAGGCTCCAGCCTTCCTGCGACCGTAATAGCATAAATTGTTCCGGCAAATGAGCAAATAATCTGATAATAATACCAAAAATAATTGTATTCATTCACTATAATTAGGGTCGCGCGGAGGCTGGCGCCCATCTCATCTGACTCTGGGCAAAGGCGGTGTACACCCTGAACATCTTGCCAGACTATTGCAGGGCCAAAAACACATACAACCATTCACACTTACTCTCAGGTGCAATTTGAAGTCAGCTTACTGTGCATGTTTTTGGACTGGAATACGCGGAGGAAACCCACGCAACCACGGGGAGAACCTGCAAACTCCACACAGTAACCCAGGAATCGAACCCAGGACCTTCTAGCTGCAGATCTCTGTGCCGCCCTATTTATTTCTTTATTTTAAATAAATCTTATAGGTTTTATTAGCCCTGTAACTAAACAGGCATCATTACAGATAGAGCTATACCCCATGTTTTATTGGTTACATTCCCAGCATGCTCCCAGAGTTCCCAGTAAGGATAACATTCATTCATTCCGGCTGTATGTCGGAGCGGTGGTTTATTTGGATTGGCTCTGGTCCATCTAGCCGCACAGATTGGATGCATCGGCTGGTGCGTCAGCAGCATCCTTCCGGTTGACCCAGCATCTTCAGTCAGATTGTTGAAGACGGCAGGGATCGCAGGGACCGCGCAGCTTGGGATGCTCGGAGCGCGCGTGTGAAGGGGAAATGGCGCGGCTGTGCGCGGGATGGCGCCGCTGGCTCCGGCCGCTCGTCGTGACGGTGTACGCGCTGCTCGTCGCCGTGGCTTTACCGCTGGCTGTGTGGCAGCTCCAGAAAGCCGAGGTGCGTTGAAACATTCCTCATTTCGGAGGTTACTGATTATGCGACAAAATTGTCGCCTGGGCGCGCGCGCTTATTGTCAGCTGGGGAGAGGAATTAGACGACGTCCATAATGCGCATCATGAGGAGCCAAAACACTCCATGTGCTGTGTTACACAATCAGGATTATTCTTGAGTGTGAACACAGATCAGCATCAATGGGAACAATAACAAGGATGTGGCTGCAACAGGGATGAGATGCCTGACTCCTTACACTGGATAATGGTGTGTGTGTGTGTGTGTGTGTGTGTGTGTATGTGTGTGTGTGTGTGTGTGTGTGTGTGTGTATGTGTGTGTGTGTATGTGTGTGTGTGTGTGTGTGTGTGTGTGTTGTAGGCTGGAACACACACTAAGGCGTGGTTCATTGCAGGCGTGTTTGTGTTTCTAACCATTCCCATCTCTCTATGGGGCATTCTGCAGCATCTAGTGCATTACACCCAACCAGAACTACAGAAGCCTATCATCAGGTATCTCCCTCTCTCTCTCTCTCTCTCTCTCTCTCTCTCTCTCTCTCTCTCGCTCTCTTTCTCTCTCTCTCTCTCTCTCCCTCTCTCTCTCTTTCTCTCTCATACACACACACACAAATATGAGGATGGGAAGAGATGACATCAGTGGTCTGAGCCATCAAATATGTGGATTTAATGTATTAGGGCGAAGTGAGCTGGCGCTGAACTGATCTCCCCAAGGACAACCGTGAGGGGCCAGGTTTATCACACATGTCACATCCTGCATATTATGTCCTAATTGTCCTTAAACAAAATTCATATTTATTGTTATAGAAACCCACAACCCATGGTGTGACGTGAACTTGTGATTTTCTTTTCCATTTATAGTCATGAGAATGTGATTCATCCTTACTCCGACTGCTGGCGGTTGCACCGTTGACTGAAGTGCTATTTCACTTTTTATCATTCTTAAAAAATGTAGTAATTGAATTCAAGGGTGGGGGGTGGGGGGGTGGCTTGTGCATAACAATTACACTGCACAGCCAAAAACAAATAATATAGGTTGTTCAGCCTTTAGCCTTACTTACAGAATGTAACCTTAATGCCAATGTTTCAGCTAACTTAAGCAACATAACATTTATTTCCATTCAGTATCGGTCTTGATTCGATGAGGGAAAAACTGAACCCCTTCATAAACTTTTCTCCAGCACAACCCAAAAATGTTCACTAGGGTTAAGGTCAGGAGTCTGGGGGGCCGATACATGTGAAAATGATTCCTTGTTTTTCCTGAACCACTTGCTTATTATTCAAGTCCCCATTTTATATCCGTAACATCAGGGAAGAAAAGGTGCATTGATGTGATAACCTGCATTCAGATCATCAGCCGACTTCATTTTATTCCCACATTAATGTTGCTGAGCCTCGACTGGACCAAACAGAGCAATAATGCCATGGAGATCACATTCTGTGATCAAGGATGAATGCATTTTGTCCAGGCAGTGTATAAAACATGGGATATGGTTTCACAGGATTACTAAAATACTAATTGTAGCTATAAACACTCACTCACTTACTCACTCATTTGCTAGAGAGCTTAATCCCATTTGGGTCACAGGGATTCTGAGCCCATTTCAGCCAACACTGGACAAAGGTGGTGTACACCCTCAACACCTTGCCAGACCATCACAGGATCAACACACACACACACACACACACACACACACACACACACACACACACACACACACACACACACACATGCATAACCCATCACAATCACATTCACACCTAGGGGCAGTTGGTACAGCCAATTAGCAAATTATGCTGTCTTTATACTGAGGGAGGAAACCTATGTATGCAGGGCTATTTATATAGCTATAAAGAGACAGAGATGATGTGTCATTGTGTAATTATAACGTGGTTGCACTTCTTGGTAGAATGTCCCTATGTGTTTATTCCTTACATAATGTATGTTTTCCCCCAGAATATTATGGATGGTGCCAATTTACAGCTTAGACAGCGTAAGTAAGCAACTCCTATGGCTTACATACAAAACTGCTAGAATGCATTTGAGTCAGGTGTTTGCAAGTGTGTGTGTGTGTGTGTGTGTGTGTGTGTGTGTGTGTGTGTGTGTGTGTGTGTGTGACTTTCAGTGGATCGCTCTGAAGTACCCCAGTATAGCCATCTACGTGGACACTTGCCGCGAGTGTTATGAGGCGTATGTCATCTATAACTTCCTGATGTTCCTGCTGAATTTCCTGGAGACCCAGTACCCGAACCTGGCACTTATTTTAGAGGCTCAGGAACAGCGTTCGCTTCTGCCCCCTTTCTGCTGCTGCCCACCATGGGCCATGGGAGAGTGAGTGAAACATACATACACACACACACACTACCCAAAACCTCCAGGGTCCAAGGAATTTTTAAAAGCATGGGTTGCTGTATTCTTTTATTTTTTATTTTTTGCAGCTAAGTGGAGGTTAGCACTCTTGGCGTGCTCTTGTTTAATAATTAATTGTAAAATTTAATTCGAGTGTGTGCATCTACAGTATGACATGGTAATACAGGGCCTTTGTATTCAGTACAATACAAACATCCCAGTGATTTACATTTGTGTTTATACAATAATTTGTATTCCTATATGCAGGGTTCTGCTGTTCAGGTGTAAACTGGGAGTTCTGCAGTACACCGTCGTCAGACCTGTTACTACTGTCGTAGCGCTGTAAGAGAACATGCTTTGTCTCATAGTACTGAACGCACACACCGGAAAATGCACACAGAAACTCTGTCATGCTCTTCTCTATCTCTCTCTAGTGTGTGTCAGCTGTTTGGAGTCTATGACGAGGGGAACTTCAGTTTCAGGAATGCCTGGACTTATCTTGTCATCGTCAACAACGCCTCCCAGCTGGTACTCAGTGTTTAAACGTAATTTCTTGTTCAAGCATCAGTTTGTTAGTCATTTATTTGACTTGGTGCTGTGGAATTCTCGCCTTGGATTGGTCAGAAGGTCTTGATAGATTTTCTTTAAAAAGTTACACAAGAACACGTGGTGGCTCAGTGGTTTACCGACCCAAAGGTTGAGGGGTCAAGCCCCAGTCCCACCAATCTGCCACTGTTGGACCCTTGAGCAAGGCCCTTAACCCACATCTGCTCAGCTGTACAAATTAGTTAAAAAAAATGCAAGTCTGGGTAAGGATGAATCCCAAATATAAATATACCTGCATGGCAGATGTTCTGAACTGTAGCTTTTTTTCTGCCTGAAACTTGATTCAATTAAGCTCCTAACATATTAATTTGTACTGTTTGTGTTTACAGTTTGCCATGTACTGCCTGCTGCTGTTCTATCGCACTCTGAAAGAAGAGTTGAGCCCATTAAAACCCGTCGGGAAATTCCTCTGTGTCAAAATGGTGGTGTTTGCCTCATTTTGGTAATGCGCCTTCCCTGACATTATTTACTTTAAAACGAGAATGATTGCTTTTCTTCGGAAATCGTAGAACCTCTGATATGCATCAAATTACCGATTGCACCACCACCATGTTTTTGGGAGTTTGTACTTTGAACCTGCCGTGTGAGTCTTTTAGCTATATACATTATAGCAGCTACAAACTAGCTATAGAATTTACGTGGTCCACAAGCCGTTGTTGGCAATGAAGGTGCGGCACAACGCCAAGGCGCAAACATAGAGTGCATCGAGGTCAGAATTTCGACTGATTGCGTAAGCTACATTTTTTAGCTTGTCTGACGTGTCGTTTTAGCCATAAATAGAGCTCCAAAGTCTGTGAAAACGCCCATCTTCTACACCCATTTTCTTTGGCACAGAAAGCTAGGCTAGATTATTTCTGGTTTGGTGATAGTCCAGGCTCTCTTTGTCACCAAAATACGGAAATATTTTAACTGAGATACTATGCCAATGTGCGTAAAAGTTTGTCAAATATAACTTTGAGCTTGCATGGCTGACTGTTTAGTGATGCCGGTGATGCACCACATCAGCCCTCAGTCTCTAAATTGTATTTAATCAGTTGTTCTAAGGCATCTGTGTTTTAAAACATATGTATAATGTACATTCATTCTTATAATTTTTTTTTAAACATATCTTGTATCAGAATCAAGGCTGTGTGCTGTAGTTTGTCAGCTTGTCCTATTGGGTGCTGTGGTGTATTTTCGGCTCTCTGTCGCCCCCTGCAGGCAGGCGGTGTTCATCGCCTTTCTGGTGAAGGTTGGAGTCATCTCTCAGAAGCGCACATGGGAGTGGGAGAGTGTGGAGGCTGTAGCCACAGGGTTACAGGTACAAAACAGGGGTTAATATCTGCAATAATGGATTAATATAAGGTTTTATTGTGCCTATCTTTGCCGACCCTGGGCGAAGGCGGGGCACACCCTGAACAGCTCGTCAGTCCATCGCAGGGCATAATAATAATAATAATAATAATAATAATAATAATAATAATAATAATAATAATAATAACAACAAAGCCACAACAATAATAATACTAATACAACAACAACAACAACAACAACAATAATAATAATAATACTAATAACAACAACAATAATGATAATTAACATATGTAACGCTCCCTGCAACATGCATGGGTATAATTAGTGTGTGTGTGTGTGTGTGTGTGTGTGTGTGTGTGTGTGTGTGTGTGTGTGTGTGTGTTTAGGACTTTGTAATTTGTATAGAAATGTTTGTGGCTGCCATCGCTCATCACTACAGCTTCAGTTACCGTCCCTACGTGCGTGAGGATGATGAAGGCTCCTGCTTCGACTCCTTTCTCGCCATGCTGGACTTCTCTGATATACAAGCTGATATTTCAGAACAAGTCCGCAACGTGGGTATGTATCTGCTGCCTTCACTCTGTTTGTCTCCCTTACTTTCTCTTTCTGTCTCTTCTCTCTTTCTTTCACTCTGTCTGTCTGTCTGCCTCTCTGTGTTGCTCAGTCTACCTCTCAAGCACTTTCTATCTGTCTTTCTCTCTCTGCAATCCTTCTTCCCCTGTCTGTCTGTCTCTCTGCCTGTACCACACTTTAATTCTTTCTTTCTCTCTCTCTCTCTCTCTCTCTCTCTCTCTCTCTCTCTCTCTTAATCTCTATTGATCTTTCTCTCTTTCTGGGAACACTACAGGCCGCACAGTGCTCGGACGTCCTCGTAAGCTATTCTTTGGCTCAGAAGTGGATATCGTTCAGGGCGAACACACTGGCCTCCTCTCCGGGGCACCTCATGAGCGACTGGGCGTTGACCCCCTCTCTGTCCCTGCCTCCCCGAAGGGGCAGTACCAGGGCCTCGGCCAAACAGAAACACCTCGCTCTCGCTCTGCCCCCTCCGGCTTTAACCCCTCTTCTTGGAGGAACGACAGTTGTACAGTTCCTGCAACGACCGATCAGAACACAGGAGTTAAGTCGTAGTTGAATTGGGAAAAAGAACGAAAAATGCACACATACCAACACAAACCAAGCAGATACTTAGCATATTTACAGGCTGTAAACACAAACAGTACACACCGAAACATGGCATATGACTTCGAGATGAATGCAAGATGTTCGTATAAAGTATATATTGCAATCGGAGTGTTTTTGAACGTATATCGTGACTTTCTGATGTTCAGATGTCTGGTTTTGTAACTGCGTGCGCTGTAGTGCAGTGGTATTTCATATTATGGTTTGCTTTGTAAACATTGATGTTGAACTAAGGTGCACAGATGGTGTTATATTGTCTCTGAAATTTAATGACAGGGTTGCAGTTTGTATTTATGAGCAAAGCTTTAATAAAAATCTGTTATAATATTTCAACACTGTAATGTGTGTTTGTGTGCGAAACTCATTAATTCAGCTAATTGAATTAGCACAAACAGTATTTTTGCTATTGGCATAACGTTGCACCTGAAATCCATCCGTTATCTGTGTCCGAAGCTTCAGTTTGACCCCAAACGGGTCACCATGCAGCCTATCTACCACAGCCTATCTCAAACAACTATTCACACTGACATTCACACCTGTGGGGGATTTAGAATATCCAGTTGACCTTGTGTGAATGCCTGTGGACTGTGGGGGGAAACCAGAGTACCCAGAAGAAACCCAGTCAAGCAAGGGCTTTGGTGGCTCAGGGGGTATGGCTCTGGTTTACCCTTTCAAAAGTCAAGGTTCAAATTCTCCGTGCCACCCATCTGCCTTCGGTGTGCCCTTAACCCTCATTAGGCCCGCTCTGTATATATTAGCCCGCCGAATGCTGTGAATGAGAGAACCTTTAAACTTCATGCAGTAAGGCTCTTGTTGGCTGAGTAATTCAAACCCAGAACCTTCTTATCGTGAGGCGAGAGTGCCAATAATGAACCTCTGTACCCAAATAAACCTAAATAAATGAACACACTAGTTTTGAAAGGCGTTTATTTTATTTTATTTTATTTCATTTTATTTAATTTTTTATGAAGCGGTGGAAATTATATTCAATAAACTAGAAATATAAATATTTTAATTAAACAGACAATCCAGTAGTGCAGGAACCCGGTGTTTGGAGGTGGGGGTTTTTTTTGTTTTGTTTTGTTTTGTTTGTTTTTTTTTTTTTTTGAGGGGGGGGTCTAATCAAATGAAAAAGTTTGAATTTGATTTTCGAATCTTTTTTAAATGATTATTTTTATCATGATTATATGAAACTGTAAATGTTTACATGTACAGCGAGCCCTGATAGTATTTTGTTTTAAGATTTGTGTTTAGGATTATATTTATTATATTATCATGTCTAACAGTTGTATGAAGCTGATGGATTTTTCAGCACGGTTGCTCACTTTCCAAGTACCGACAAAAAATAAATAAAATAAAATAAATAAAAATCACATATTAGAGGCTAAGCATGTCTCCGCTGTTTACAAATGGCTGCAATTTACTACATAGTTAACACACACATTCTACAAAATAACAACAATCACAAAATAGATTTGTCATGATTACTGTAAAAAAAAAAAAATTAAGTAAAAATGAAATACATATTTCATACATACTGTAAATAACCACTAAGTGCATTTGTAAATACACACAACACACAAAAACAAATATCTGGACCATCATTAACTCAACTCTAAACACCTGTTAAGCATCGCCTTCCCTAGGAAGGACGGCCCAAGGAGGGCCGTACGCATGTACATACCTGCTCCGTGCCATGTGAGGCTACCACCTGCTTCTTTATAAACTAGGCCGGCCTCACACACTCAGAAAGACACCCTGTACTAATGGTTGCCTGGTGAATGCTGGGACTGACAGGGTAGTGAGTGTAGGCCATCCCTGCCTTCTGTGAGGGCTCAGCCAATTAGCTGCCATGGACTCCAATCAATCCAGATTTGAACCCAGATTTATAGTCATGCACCTTGTCGCCGCGCAGCTCGGGAGCCACTAACAGCTTACAATCCGTCCTATTTGCATAAAATACAAGTTTAAATTTACATTTTGTGAAAAAGGAGGCTCAGCTGAGTAGTTGTGTTTCGTAGTAGTTGTGTGGGGTGGAGCTAACGTCTGGGCCGGGGGTAAAAGTGTAACAAAATTAGAACAAATAAATAAAAAGCCCTTCATTACAGGGTAATACTGTGAATAACACTTTGAAATTACAGGATTAGGATATATAATAGAACTTTTTTTACATTTTGGGGTTGCACCTTTAATTTGTAACCTGGTCCAGATCACTGTTGCCAAAAGCTAGACTCTGGACATACACGTGATTTTAAAAAGATGATAATGTCATTATTTTATAAAAAGGTGAAATGAACAAATACAGGAACCTCAAGCAGCACAAAACACCTCCAGAATCCCCCCCACAACTGCGAGATGTAGGATAAAACCCTTTAATGACATATAAGTTTGTTTAATTTTGGACGCGAATTGCACTGAGGTTTTCGGTACTGAGGTCTTTCCTTTCTACTCCTCCATGTGAAAATCCAGTCGTATGGAATGTTCCTGTGCGATGGCTGCCAGCTCCTTCAGGAACTCGGCGTAAAGGAATGTGGCGAACACACTGTTCCTGGACTGAGGAGGAATCCTGGGACATGGCGGAAGAGATTTCAGCAGACGGCTGGAGACGTGCCCGTTGGGAAACCAGCCGAGTCTGTTTTCCTGCAGGAAATCCCGTTCTGAGAGACAGAGAGAGACGAGGAGGGGAAAAGGGCAAACAAATGGAGGAAACCGGTTTAATTCTACTGCTAGACTAGAGCCCAATTTGGCTTGAGTGGAAGGCTGTCTTTGTGTCATGAATATGTTAAATCTAATTACTTTCCATCAGTATAGAATACACTACGTTTCCAAATTTAGACTAGTGGACTTAGCCACACCCTTTTCAGTTACACCCTTTTCAACCATGTTCAACCATGTTCATTTCAGCCACACCCATTTCAGCCATGTGCATTCCAGGCTCACACATTTTGTATAAGCCCCACCTATGTTTAGCCACACCCATTTCAGCCATGCTCATTTCAGCCTCACCTATTTCAGCCACACCCATTTTAGCTACGCCCATTTCAGCCACACCCATTTTAGCTACGCCCATTTCAGCCACACCCATTTCACCCATGCTAATTTCAGTTACGCCCATTTCAGCCATGCTGATTTCAGCCACACCAATTTCAGCCACAATCATTTCAGCCACTTTCCTTTAAAATAAATAATTATTTAAACTAATTAATTACTTAATTAATTTCACCTCTATCCTTTAAGGCTTCATCTCTAAGCAGCAAATACTGGGCTAAATCTCGAACCATCTGAGCAAACTCAGGCTTGGAGGATGCATAGTGCTCAATCTGGCAACCCACAGAAACCAGCACCTGAAATACATTCCACATGCTACATGAGTGATGTATTACTTAAAATTAAATAAAAGTGTGTGAGATAGAGAGAGATAGAGAGAGAAAGATAGAGAGAGCGAGAGAGAGAGAGAGAGAGAGAGACCTGATAGAGAGTGCGAACACTGGGCTGGAACACGGCCTGGGTGTTGAGCAGGAAGCAGCGCAGCAGTGGCTGTGGATATGCTGCCAGCTGAGCCAAGATTCCCGTCACCAGCAGGTTCACCTCCATGGGGTTCTCCAACATATTCTCCAGGCGAGACAGCAGCACGCTAATAAAAGGGCCTGTAGGAGGGCATCAAAATCAGTTCTCTAGTTAATAGTTCTTCGCTCTTCTTTCTGAGTGTGAAAAAAAATCCCCACCTGTAAACGGGACACGTTTCCTTCCATCGCTGTCTTTCTGCTCTGCTGCTTCATTCCTCCCATCATCTTCATCATCAGTCCAAATTGTACTGAAGTCAATTTCTGCATCTTCACCGTACAAGAGCGCGGTTAGCCTTCGGAAGTAAATGTTATGTCCAAACATGCAATCTTCATCCCAGCCAATGACCTGGAGGCACTGGGAAATAAAGTCTCCAGTAGCTTCCAGAGATGAGGAGTTGGCTGTACCCTTATGTTGCTCTGCTGATACCGTGCGTTTTGATTCATCGTCTGATTGGTCCGCTTTATTTTCATCGGTGCGTCCATTTAAAAGAAGCAACTCTTCTTCTGAGCCCTCATGTTGTTCCTTATTGCTTACGTCATTCTGTGTACTGCTGTCGGTGCTGTTGTTTGTCTTGTCACTTTGCGTCCCAGGGGCGTTTCCTAAGGAGGCACCCCGGTCCTCTCGTGCATCCCTTTGCGCTACAAGACTATAAACCAACACATCATCCTGGAAGTCGGACTCTTCGATGTAAGACCCACGAACCAGCATGATGGCACTTTTCCGCATCTCCCTAATGTGTTTCGGTGGTTGAGGATGCTCTACAAATTGGAAATTCTTCTTTTCCTCTCTATCCAGATCGCCATCATATGTGTCGTCCCACTCCAGCTCTAGCGTGGGGTGTGGGGCTGGGGGTTGAAGCAGAGGTGTAGTGAGAGGTGGACACTTGTCTTCATCCTTTGCGCCATTCTCCTGCTCCTCGTACTCCTCTTCTCCTGGGTAGTCCTCGGGTGAAGGATTAAATCCGTCATAGGGGGCAGACCATACCTGACATGCCTGCACACTTGTGCTGATGATGCTACGTGCGTCACTCAGGTACTGGAGGTAGTTTTTGCACATTAGCGGCTCAAGGGTCATCGAAAAGGAGTTCCCAAACCCATCCACGCCCAGGGAAAGGTCTTCAAACCCTGGAATGAAATGGATCAGTATGTAGAAACACTGAATTATAAAAATATCATAGTTTGTAGGCACTCCTTATGCTAATTTAATTGCTAGCATATTACCCATATTCCCCATTAGAAGCCCTTCGGTGACCTTTGACCACAGGATGTAGTCTGGTTTAGGGGATAGTGTAGGAGAGGTGCAGGATCTGGACATAAGGAACGAAGGAGTGAGAGAAATAAAAGAAGCAGCACTAGAAGAGTAGCAGTCCCTCTCTCTGAGCCTACGCCTGCCGTCAGACTGCAGGTGAGAGCACGGAATCAGATACCTGAAATAGTAGGACAAGAAGAACTGATATTAATTTGTTCATCAAGTTCGACAGGAAGTAGATGAAAGAAACAGGAAGTCTTAGCGTTTACCTGAGAATGAGCTGCAGCATGACATCCTCACAGTACAGACCAATCAGGGTGCGAAACAGAGCCAGAGATACTGTTCCCAGCTACAACGCCACGAGAAAATATTAATTAGTCGGAAAATAAATTAAAGAAGGTGATTCGGGGCGGGGTCAACGGCGCCACTGTTTATTGGTCGTTGAGATATTTATTCCTGCCCCATGACGAGAATCATCTACAAACCTGAAAAGGAGTGTTGATTCTGCTGACGAGCGTATCAAGAATGTTGATGTTGTCATGGCGATGCTTGAGGATGAAAATCAGGAAGGTCTGGAGGAGGGTGGCGTCTGAGATATGCCGCAAAAAGAGCTCCAGATAAGCCGTCGTTGTCATCACTTCCTCCAAAGTTAACTGATCAGTGATTATACAGAACAGAACTAGCTCAGACCAAGAAGAGATCCGAGGCAAAATACGATGAGAGCAAGTCAACAACCAGTAATCACCTTGTGTAATGCAGGAGCCATGACCGGCACAAGAAAACCATTATAGATGTAGCCAAGCAGCTGATCTCTGACAGAGGGATGAGCCACCTTGAAACAGACAAATAAGAATCACATAAAGACTGAGCCTACCAAATCAATTGGACCTGAATCTTGAGAAACAATAGGTTTTGATTGAACACGATTCCTGAGAAACAGTTATTGGAGCTTAACTCCACCCCCTAACAATGACCAAGCTCCAAACTTGGTGGATTTTATCAGACTTGTTCCCTAAACAATCTTTTTACCTTTCGTGCAATAAGAATTTAGCCTGAGACAAAAACCACACATCATGACTTCCAGCCATTTGAGTAAATTTGGCTCCATGATCAAGAGGTCGGCCATATTTTCATAAATCTCGAAAGTTGAATAACTTTTGATTAATAGATGTTGGCCCTGCAATGGTCTGTCAAGTTGTTACAGGGTGCACCCTGCCTTCGCCCAGAGTTGGCTGAGATGGCTGCCAGCCTCCCATTGACCATCGTGGGATTGAGCGGTTCGGCAAATGAATGAGTGAGGAAGCGATAGGCGTCTCGGAGGAGCTTGACCCCATTGTTTCATGATAGGCCAAGATTCACCGCCTCACTCACTAACTTGCCAAACCACTTAATCCTATTAGGGTCACGGGGAACCTGGAGCCTACTGGCTACACCCTGAACAGCTCGCCAGTCTATTGCAGGGCCAACATACAACCATTCAAACTCACTCTCACACCTCGGGGCAATTTGGAACAGCCAATTAGCCTACTGTGCATGTCTTTGGACTGTGGGAGGAAACCGGAGTACATGGAGGAAACCCACGCAAGCACAGGGAGAACATGGAAACTTATATACATAGAAACGCCTTATACACATACACATAGAAACGCCTTCGCCGAGACCAGGACTCAAGCCCAGGACCTTCTTGCTGTGTGGCAGATGTTCTAACTACCACACCACCGTGCTGCCCCTAGGCCAAATTTCATAGGACTAATTGGTTCACCGTATGATAATTAGTAAACTCTTGTGCTGGAGTGCCACCAAGAGATGCTACTTGGTAATTTCGTTTTCATGTGGATGGAAGTCTCGACCATGGGCCTCACCTTACAGACGGTGCTGCAGAAGTGTAGGGAGTTGATGAACTGTACGAGTGCTGGCACCTGCATCCAGTCTGCTTCTTCCAAACAGTGCCAGGCTTCAGCGTAGATCTCGAGTTTAGCCGGAAGCCAGGAGTACAGACCACTCAACCCTGTGGCCAAGACCTACATGTAGATACACAAATACTGGAAGATTATATATGTACGCATGTACGATGTGATGATAAACTCAGGATCAGAATCTATAATGGGGATGTCCATGAGACAAGGGGGGTCCTGATTTCACGTACATTTGGCAGCTAAACTACTTAATCCTACTAGGGCCTCAGGGAGGCTGGACTCTCAGCCGACCCTGAGCGAAGGTGAGGTACATCCTGAACAGCTCGCCAGACCATCACAGGGCAACATACACACAACCATTCACACTCACAGTCACACCTAAGGGCGATTTGAAACAGCCAACGTGCATGTCTTGGGACTATGGGAAAAAAACCGGAGTACCCTGAGAAAACCCACGCACGCACGCATGCACGCAAACCCCACACAGAAACACCCAAGCTGAGCCCAGGACTCGATCCCAGGACCTTCATTCTATAAGACGAATGTGCTAACCACTACACCACTGTTCCACTGGAGGAATGATAACATACTTTCTTTGCCTTCAAGACTTTTCTGTTGAAAGAAACAGAAGCTTTTATTGATGAAGTGTCTTCCAGAAAGAAATAGTTAGAAGCTGTATGATATGAGCCTTCCAATAGAGAGATCTCAGTCCGTTTCACTGGATCAGCTCTGATTGGCTATGCTGTTATGTGTTGAGAGTTCAAGTGGTGCACTCTTTCTGGATGCTTGTGAGGACGGGAAGGGCGGGGAGGAAAAAAACCCTTCTGTAGAATAATCCTCGGGGGGACGACATTCCATTTACCAAGCGCAGAGATTTGCGGATGGGATTAACGTCCAACCCGGATTAAAAAGAGGGTGGGGACATGCTGCCATGTGGTCATGGTATGAAGTCTTTAAACAAGTGATCAGTGATGGCTCCTTTTCTTTTATATAATATTTCACAGGACAAGTAAAAATTGACAGTACACTACTGGGGTAGGCGTGTCCTAATGGTTAGAGGGGCGGGTTTGGGACTGAAAGATTGTGTGGTGCATTTGAAAGAAAATGTGTGGTGGTAGGGGACCTCCCCCCTCCCCTTCCTCCACCTTCATGGTTGAAGTGTCCAACCCCCAACTACTCTTTTGGCACCGCACTATGGCTGCCCACTGCTTCTGTGTGCTGGTGTGTGTGTGTGTGTGTGTGTGTGTGTGTGTGTGTGTGTGTGTGTGTGTGTGTGTGTGTGTGCGCACTGGATGGGTTTAATGCACAGACAAATTTTCCTTGCAGGATTAACATAGTATATCATAATTCATTCAGTCATTCGTTCATTTTCTAAGCCGATTAATCCTAATTAGGGTCAACACGCATACAACCAATCACACTCATACTTAGGGGCGATTTGGAACAGCCAATCAGCCTACCATGTATGTTTTTGGACTATGGGAGGAAACCAGAGTACCCTGTGGAAACCTGGGTACCCATGCAAACATGGGTAGAACATGCAAACTCCACACAGAAATGCCCTCGCCAAGCCCGGGGAATCGAACCCAGAACCTTCTTGCTGTGAGGTGGATGTGCTAAATACTGCGCCACCGTGCCACCCATAACACAGTCTATCAAAAAAAAATACTCCAATATTCCAATAAACTAACATGCATCCTATACTAATAAATACTAAAGTCATAACTGTACGTTTCTCAGGAAGGGGCAGCCGTGGCCTGATGGTTAGAGAAGCAGCTTCGGGAACTAAAAGGTCGTTGGTTCGATTCCGGAACCAGCAGGAAAAATGTGTGGCGGTGGGGGAGTGAGCTGCACCCTCCCTTCCGCCACATTCATGGCTGAAGTGCCCTTGAGCAAGGCACCTAACCCCCAACTGCTCTTCCTAAGGTGTGGCAGCCCACTGCTCCGAGTGTGTGTGCTCACTGTTTACGTGCATGTGTGAGTGGGTGTGTGTGCTCACTTTGGATAGGTTAAATGCAGAGGTAATAATTTCCCTTGCGGAATTACTACAGTATATCAACATAATACAAAGACGTTACCAGAAGTATTTTTTCCTGATCGGTAGGTTCGATCCTAGCGGGTCTGGTCTGAGAGTGTTGTGGCACATTGGTTATTCTCTCTCTCTCATCCTTTCTAGAAGAACGGTGGGACATCACGCTAAGCCTCCCCTCCCTTTCCTCTTTCCTGTAATTACAGTAATACGGTTGTATAAGGGGTGTGTGTGTGTGGGTGTATGTGTGCGTGTGTGGTTCTGCACTCCAATCAACATATGTGGAAAGTTTATCACTCATCTCTCTCTCATATGCTGAAATCCTACTCGGGTCATGGGGAGGCTGGTGCTTATCTCAACCGACCATTATGACACTGTGTCGCCATACAGATCATATAAAGATACATTGCTTTTTGACCTAATTTGACCTGTTTCGTAGTCTTAACTACAAAATTGATGTACATTTAAAAATCCCAGGGACACGGTGGTGCAATGGTTAGCATGTTCACCTCACAGCGAGAAGGTTCCGGGTGTGATTCCCGGGCTCGGCCAGGATGTTTCTGTGTGGAGTTTGCATGTTCTCCCTGTGCTTGCATGGGTTTCCTTCAGGTACTCCTCCGACAGTTTAAAAACATGCACAGTTGACTGGCGGTTCCAAACTGCCCCTCGGTGTGAGAGTGTAAGTAAGAAACACCACTCACTGGACAGAAGTAAGTGTTCTGGATGATGTGACTGGCCACAGTGATGTCATGCACCGACAACGCAACAATAAGGGCGAGAGCATCTCGGGCCTGCACACCCACCGGACCATCACGGTGTACAAAAGGCAACAGTAGCGAAAAGAGCAGGAAGTTGGCAGCACCCTGATCCTGCCCGCTGTGGAAGAGGAAGAGCTGGAGGGCGGAGTCATCGTGTGCCAGCATGCAACACAGTCGGTGCAGCAGTCGCACCAGAACGACCTCAACTAGTGCCGAGCTGAAGCTGGAACCACAGGAGGAAAGCAGCATGGCGAATGGACGTAGGATGGCCTTGTGGTGCAGAAGGGGCTGCCGTGCCCGTGCCACCAGCATCTCATACATACACAGCTGCTCCAGTTTCGCCGCTTCGGTGAAGTCACGTCGCAGACTCCACACAAACAGGCGCTCCATCACGTTCTCCAGGAGCACAAACTCAAGAATGGGGCCCATGGACCCACCCATGCCGCACTCCTCCTCTGTCAGGAGGAACAGCATGTGCTCTACATAGTTTTGCACGGCAC
Organism: Neosilurus hyrtlii; assembly: GCA_028564935.1. NCBI lineage: Eukaryota > Metazoa > Chordata > Actinopteri > Siluriformes > Plotosidae > Neosilurus > Neosilurus hyrtlii. Next base: position 16,261,579 of record JAOUQZ010000017.1, read on the forward strand.
TTGCTTCGTCGGCGGAGATTGGGCTGGAATAGAGGAAGCCGCCATGGCGTGTCGGCTCGTGCTTTTCCAGGATCCGTAAGACCTAACCAAAACATAGTGTGTTAGCCAACTGACATGTTTCCTTTTGTGAAAATTCGGAAGCTGGGTGAGCTTGTGTTACCTGTGCCCAGTGGTTTTTGAAGACGATCATGCACGTTTCAGGATCTACACCCTGAAGATTTAGGGTCTGCCCCGTGGTATCGCAGGAGACCGCAGACGCCATCATGTTGCCGGTGCGAAGGAGAAGCTAATCCTTGTCAATGCAGTCGACATCTTGATTCTTGCTATGTCGCCCAAATGACAGTAGAAAGACCAGAAACAGAGGAAACATGCTAATGAAGATTAAAAACAAAAAGAAGTCAAAGGCGGGTCAAAAAGTATCGTGTATTTACACTATTATATTACCACGCAAGCCCAGGACCTGCTTGCAGTGAAGCGGACATACTAACCACTACACCCTGCGACCTTTCTACTAACAACATTATTGATAATAACAACAATGAAGAAGAAGAAATAAAGTACAGTGATTCATTTTAACTTGTTTTTATTTTTGGGGCCACATGGTGGCATAGTGGTTAGCATTCCCATTTTACAGCAAGAAGGCTCTGGGTTCATGCCCCATACCTAGCACAGGTGTATCTGCGTGGAGTTTGCATGTTCTTCCTGTCTTTGCATGGGTTTTCTCTGGGTACTCCAGTTTTCTTTCCACGGTCCTAAGACATGCACATTAGGCTAATATGCTGTTGCAAAATGCACCTAAGTGTGTGTGTGTGTGTGTGTGTGTGTGTGTGTGTGTGTGTGTGTGTGTGTGTGTGTGTGTGTGTGTGTGTG
>JAOUQZ010000017.1:16262548-16295561 GCA_028564935.1 Neosilurus hyrtlii
TGTGTGTGTGTGTGTGTGTGTGTGTGTGTGTGTGTGTGTGTGTGTGTGTGTGTGTGCGTGTGTGTGTGTGTATGTGTTGGCCCTGCGATGGACTGGCGTGCTGTTCGGGGTGTACCCCACTATTACCTAGTGTTGGATAAGATAAGCTCCAGCCTCACCACAACCTTTGTAGAAGTAACCCTTTATGCCAAATTAATAAATGTTATTTATTTATTTGTTTATTGCTTTGTTTTTAGTTGTATTTGTTTACTGGGAATTTATATATATATATATATTTACAAGATCTCAACAAGTACGATTTGTATTTAAGTAAATGTACTTAGTTACACAAGTTAAGGAATCACTCACTCATTTGCTGAATCGCTTAATCCTTTTACTAGGGTCACAGGGAGGCCGGAGCCTATCTCAGCCGACACCGGGTGAAAGTGAGGCACACCCTGAACAGCCTGTCAGACCATCACAGCACAACACATACAGACCAATTTACACTCACATTCACACTTAGGAGCAATTTGGAACAGCCAGTTAGCCTAACGAGCATGTCTTTGGACTGTAGGAGGAAACCGGAGTACCTGGAGGAAACCAACACAAGCATGAGGCGAACATGCAAAACTCCGCAGCGAAACGGCTGAACCCAGGACGCGAACCCAGGACCTTCTGGCTGTGAGGCAGACTTGCTAACCGCGATGAAGATTCCAAATGAGAAATCAGCAGTGCTTGTTTGTAAAGATCACTCACAACATCTAAAATGTTTAAGACTCATATTCTTACACTGCTGAAACACAATACTGATATAGAAGAAGGTACTATATTTAATATGTGCTTATTTGTGTATTCTATAGTTTAAGTGTTCAATCTAGGCTGTACTCGGCAAATTCCTGACTGTTTTGTACTCCTGCAGCAGTCCTCAGCTTGTATAGGGAGGAGGCCCTGATCAAACATTCCCAGCATTCCACACCATTCCACAAAACTCTTACCTCAGCGCGGCCACGGCTGTGAGGAGAATTCCGGGCTGAGACGAACAGGAAAAGAGAGAGAGAGGGAGAGAGAGAGAGAAAGAGAGAAAGAAAGGGGGGGGGGGGCTTTAAATAGAACAAGCAGTTTTCAAAACATTATCTATTAAACTGGCAGACATGAAAATGCTTTAGTGGAGCATGTGGGCATAAAAAGGGAACGAAGAGTAAATAAAAAAACTGAGTTTCATATTTATATGGCCTCAGGGACAACAGCATGTAGCCAGATGTTGGAACAGTAAATGGCTGATTTTTATTACATTTCTAGGAAAAAGTTATGGATAAAGAGTTTGTATCCTCTCATAAAGCCCCCCACCCCTACCCCCCCACCCCTATGGGCCTTTATAAGTACGTAAGCTGATAGAATATTAAAAAAGAGAGTGATGGAGACGGACAGATTCATCCACATGTGGTGCTTTTATTGGGTCTTATACTTAAATTAATATTAATACAGGAACGAGTCATTAACTCAACCACACAAAAGGCTCATAGGAGGTATATGACACGTCTTACACTGAAAATATAAGAAATGTCAACAGTTTAAATCAGTGCTTTTTCAGTCTAAAAGTAAGTACAAATATAGTGAGTACAAATGTATTTTGTGATCTTTTAGCAGGCTGCATGTAAATATGGGGAGGAAATTTATTACAATACTTTACAGTTACATCTATCCCATTTCGCATAAAGCCTTATTCAAGGTGACTTACGTTTATCATTTTCATACAGCTGAGCAAGTCAGAGTTAAGAGCCCAACAGTGGCATCTTAGTGGTACTGGGGCTTGAACCCCTGAGAATAAATAAAGATATATATATATATATATATGTACCTTATTAGAACATCCTGATAACAAGAATGAATCCATTTTGCAGATGTTAATAATAATAATAAATGCACCCAGAAATGTATTAGGAAAAAAAGCTGCCAAATTGTTCATTGGCAAATTCATACATTTCATGCCACACCAGAAAATAACCAATTTACACCAAGTTTCACTGCCTCGTTACATATTACAAATGTGATTATTACATCACACCTTACAGCATATCTATATATATTTTTAAAAACATGTGCTATGAGGTCTTGGTGTTATTAAACATAATATTACCCATAATCCAATAAAACTGATATTAAAAAATATAAGCAACACTGGTGGAATCTTATTTAAATTTTATTTCTACACCCGAATAGGCATTGATAATAATAATAATAATAATTATTATTATTATTATTATTATTATTATTAATAAGAATAAAATAAATAAATAGTAATAACAATTAAAGAAATAGTAATAATTATAATTATAATAATAATAATAATAATGATGATGATGATGATGATGATGATGATGATAATAATAATAATAATTATTATTATTAATAATAATAATAATAAAATAATAATTAATAATAAAAAATAGTAATAATAACAATTAAAAAATGATAGTAATAATAATAATAATAATAATAATAATAATAATAGTAATAATGATAATAATAATAATGATAATTGTAATAATGATAATAATAATAAATAATACATAATTCATTCATTCATTCATTTTCTGAACCGCTTAATCCTAATTAGAGTCGTGGGGAGGCTGGCACCCATCTCAGCCGACTCTGGGCAAGGGCAGAGTACACCCTGGACAGCTCGCCAGGCCATCGCAGGGCAGCAACATGCTGACAGCTATGCAGTCTACTCTTTATACATAATAATAAAAAAATATATAGTAATAGTAATAATAATTATAATAATAATAATAATTAATAATAAAAAAATAATAGTAATACTACTACTATAATAATGATAATAATAATAATAATAATAATAATAATAATAATAATAATAATATTGAAGGTCTTTTTCAGATACAGTTAAAGATCCTGTAACATGGAAACAAGGAATAAACATCTGAGGAGGTGCTGCTCGAGGTGATGTGGCCCAAAGTGAAATAAAGTTACTAATAATCTCAAGTTCATTGTTTTCCTGTAATAACATTGTGCCAGTATGTTTTATTTCTCTTATAACACATCCATCTGTCATTTCTTTCTTTTTTTTTTACATTTTGGCATTTAAATCTAATTTCTTAAAACTGTTTAAAATGTTATCCTGGTGGTGTTTTCTGTAACAGATGTCATATAAAATAAAAATAAAGAAAGAATAAAACATTTGTTTAAAATACAGTTATACCCTTTAGTAATATTTCCTTTCTTTCTTCTTCTTCTTCTTTTTTACTTAATTTTGCTTATTAAATTTTCTATTCTTTGTGAACAGCTACAGAAGAACATCCTCATCTAATAAAGTCAGTAAAATAAACACATCTGAAGCTATTAAAAGTTCACACTTGTAAATAATTCTCACCTTTTTATTTACTTGTGATGGAATTTATTCTTTCTTCTGGAAAGGAGAATCCACTGAACTCGAGTAAATTGCCATACACGTGCTTTCCGTAAAGTAAAACTCAGACTTATATCGTTTTAAATCACGTTTATTTTCCTGGAAAATCGTCGCACAGCTCAGGATAAGGATCAGAATAATCCTCCTGCCGGTTACACAAGGTGCTCCGGATTTCCCATAAACCCCGCCCACTCATTTACATATGCAAATACACACCGCGGCTCGTTCTCAAATCCCTCCCTGCTCTCTACAAGAGTATCAGCAGTAATCTGTTTTACTGTACAATGTAGTGCACTCTGTGTCCTGAAAACACGCCATTTAGGACATGCATGGTTGACAATATAGCCTAGATGCTATAAAGCTACTAACAGTTAAAATTAGCCTTTAATGCTACATAAAATACTTTATTAGACTGAGGAAGGTATTTTTCTATTTACTAATAGCTGATATTATGATGTAACCCCCAAAGTTTCTAGAAAAAAGACTAAAAACAAAAGGAAGCCTCGGTGTAATCATCAGGTGTTTACCGCCATCTTGTGGTTAACAAAGCAAATAACAAACACTTTCAATATAAAGCACTACCAGGGATCTCTCTCTCTCTCTCTCTCTCTCTCTCTCTCTCTCTCTCTCTCTCTCTCTCTCTCTCTGTCTCTCTCTTAAGGTAAATATGTCCAAAGTTGGGACTTTATTATAAAATTAACTCAAACACATAAGCATTTAAAAAATATCCAAACAGTATGTGTGTGTGTGTGTGTGGGGGGGGGGGGTTAAGGCTATTAGTTAATATACTAGGAATAGCCAATATATTCAAAAATGTGGCTAATTAACAGATTTCATGAATATATTCTAAGTATTGGTCAATAAGAATATTTGAAATAGAAGTAATAAACTACTTGTAATATATAAATCCTGTGCATCAGTAAAGGGAGCAGTTTATTCATGTCTCCATGAGTTTGAACATATTTGGTAACAAAACCTATTCATTCAATAAGAAAATCATGGTCAAAAATGTGAAATGTGTCTAATAAAAAAGGCTTGATACAGGCTCCCTTAATGGTGATTTATCGATTTAATAATGATTCAGTTTTACCAAATTAAAACACCTGCTGTCCACTGATTTTACTGTTATAGATCATCGGTGGGGGCAGTGGTGGCCCGGTGGTGGCCCGGTGGTGGGGTGCTGGATTACTGATCACAAGGTCGGGGGTTCAAGCCCCACTATCACCGGGTTGTCACTGCTGTCCCCCTAGTGCCGTTAACTGGGTTATCAAAGGCCGGACATGTCTCTCACTGTCTATGGTGAGAGGTGAGTAAAAGAACCATTGCTGATTTTTGTAAAGAGCAGCTGCATAGCCGTCAGCGTGTTTCTGCCCTGCAACGGCCTGGCGTGCTGTCCAGGGTGCACTCTGCCCTCGCCCAGAGTCGGTTGAGATGGGCGCCAGCCTCCCTGCGACCCTAATTAGGATTGAGTGGTTCAGAAAATGAATGAATGAATAAATGAATGAATGAGATCATTGGTGTATTTCCTCTGACAGGAGCCCTAAAATTTAGTTTTGCTATGATTAAAATTATTTGCTTTTACTACTACTACTACTACTACTACTACTAATAATAATAAAAACAATCATAATAATCAGAGTTATTAAAGGTTAGATTTATTTACACACACACACACAAAATTGATACAAAAAAGTTATTATTAATATTAATTTGTTTGTGAAACGCTTAATCGTACTACGGTCGTGGGAAGGCTGAAGCCTATCTCGGCTGATCCTGGGCGAAGGCGGGATACACCCTGAACAGCTCGCCAGCCCCTCACAGGGCCACACCACCATTCCCACTCACACCTATAGGGACAATTTGGAATCAACCTGACTGTAGGAAGAAACCGGAGTACCCAGAGGAAACAGTGAGAACATGCAATCTTCACACTCGAACCCAAGACCTTCTTGCGGTGAGGCAGACGAGTACCAGACCTAAATTCCTTGTGTGTGTTAACCTGCTTGGCCTCTAAATCTGTGTATGACTCTGTTATGAAATGTTATTTGAATTGTAATGTTTAATGTATAAAAAATATATTAATACAGCCTTAAGTTGTACTTAAGCAATACCACAACTGACAAATGCAAATTTATTGGAGAAACTGTCAGTTAGTGATGGATGTGCTCTGGAGCCTCCCTAGTTTGTTTTCTATGCGATCCACACACACACAAGTACTTCCTGTTTACGTCATGACGTGGAGGCGTACCGAAACGCTCGAGCGATAGTTCTATTGGAGCCTGTTGTAGTTTCAGATAATGAGCTACATTGTTTCAGTCGGGTCAAAGCTTTCGCCTGGTTCTCTTCTCTCCATGAAGATACTTTGTAATAACTTCGGATTTGTGGCTGAATTGCTTTGTATCCGAATTAAAAATTATTCCTGGATTTAAAGAGAAGCTCTAGAGTCTACTTTCTCTCTATTTTATTTCTCTCTGGTCGTTTCCAGGGGATTAGAGTGCACCCAGGACAGGAGGAATGCTCTTCTTATAGTCACTCTCGGGATATTAATTTGTTTATTTATGTATTTATTTATTTGGTGTCGAAGAGAGAGACATCTCGTTATCTGTTCTGGATATGGCTGAAGCGAGAGTGGAGGATGAAATGGAGGAAAGTTTGAGGGAGACGCGCGAGGCCGGTGGCGCGAGGCGAAACCCACGAACTTCCAACGCGGCTTCAGGTGAAGTGTTCTGGAGGCGCGCGAGCTCCTCACCTTTTTTTTTTTTTTTTTTTACCCCCTCCTCATTATATATCTCTCACAGGTTAATATGTATATCTATAGGATAAGAGTTGTAGAGAAAAGCTGAACCAAGTGTTAAAGTTATAGATAATGCCGCGGTGTAAATTATAAACGCGACCAGAAGGTGAGTTTTGTACGTCGGCTCTACCTTTCCTCTCAGGTAGCGCCTTAATTGATTCATGAACCGGATAAGGAGTTTGCTTGAATATTTATGGATATTTTTAAACAAGCCGGAGTACTTTTGTTCGGTGTGTGACATGACAGCAGTGGTGGCGAGCCCTCCACACGTTCCAGAGAAAATTATAACATAAGAAAGGCGACCTAAAGTGGAATAAAAGCATTCAAATCAAATACGGTTTCAGCTGAGTCGTGAACGCTACTTGGTCATGTGACCAAGGCCTCCAGTCACGTGATGATAAATATTGTCTGAGGTGACCCATAAAATTCATGTTTACATTCACAATATACCTACATCTTTTATGCTCATCAACCACCAAAACTATACACAAACGTGTGTGTGTGTATATGTATATGTATGTGTGTATATATATATATATAATGTGTGTGTGCTACTGAACACTTTAGTATTATGACTCTCGGGTCATTGATCATTAATCGTAATCATTATTATTACAGTTGTTTAAATCTTATTACTGTTGCGTCTACATCCAGTTGTTTACAGACATTTTTTGCACTAGTGCCCCCCCCCCCCCCCCCCCCCCCCCCCCCCCCCCCCCCCCCCCCCCCCCACGCCTACACACCACAGTTTTTTCAGTTGACAGAAAGTAATAAATCCATCATCTCAACAGTCACATGGCAAAAAAAATCTGTCCAGTCATTTCATGGAATGGGGTGGTTGGTGGGGTTCATTGCACTTTTCTTGAAATTTTTTTTAAAAGACCTGCAAAAGATTACAAATATTCATAATTTCGGACAAATATAAGTAAAATTATGAATTTTTGAATATGTTAACTGTTAACCTGTTGACGTGTACATCATTGTGGTCTCGCACTTTCCCGGATCTTAAACCATCTGTGAATCAATAGCTTTACATATGATTTGTCAGAAATATCATTTTAAAGTTGTATAGGTTTCGAAAACAAGTTAGTTACCTTCGGCTAGGTAGCGACGTACCACTGGCAATGCACCGGATCTCATACATTTAATTTTTCTGAATAATATGCTTGGATGGCCTGTTTACATATCTACTATACATAACCAGAGTCTTCCCAGAGCGAGTTAACATCTGTGTATACTAACAATAGCTGTTAGGTATTTTGGTTAGGTGGGTTTCTTACATATGAATGAGACAGCAGGTAGTCAGAGATAACAATGCTCTATATTCCTCCCTCCAATGCTCTTTCATTGACTCGTCCTTGAGGAGTAGTCAGACGGTGTGTGTTCATGTATCTTGGAGGAGTGGCTTTGGAGAGAGGGCTGCAGTGAATGGTGGGATTATTATTATTATTTTTATTTTTTTTGGTTGGATATTTTTAAAATCTAGCTTACTGTTACTGGTTGCTCCAAAGTCATCCACCTTGGCCTTCACTTTAGCTAGCTGATATAATTCATGCATGGCACCCATAATTAGGGTGTGTTTACTCGAAGAAGGAATTGCTTCTTGCCAGACTCCGTCCTTGTGAAAAGAAGACAATGTGAACATTAATTCTTCAAGGACATGTGCAGCCAGAGCAGTTCACAAGTCCAAGTCTGATTAAATACGCAGTGCGCTGTCTATAAAGAGTAGTACGTCTATAAAAATAACTCTGACTGCATTCCTGAAGTACCTTTTTAAGGTTTTACTCTAAAAGCTAGTACAGACTACACTGCATTCATGTTCCCATCTATACATATTAAAGGTGGACAAGATGTTCCCCGTTGGTCAGCGGTTTTGATAATTTTTTTTTTCATATCTCTTGTTGTCAGTGTCCTTCTGTTGTTCTGTTAGTATGTACTCTAGTTTTTGAAGTGTTCATGACGTCTTGGCAGGAGTGAAATCTCTTTAGTTGGATAGTGGTTTTGACGTATGTGTGTGTGTTTCAGAGCGAGCAGATAGGAACAAGCCTGAGCAACGCCCATCCAGGTAAGAGATAAAAAAAGAGAACTATCTTCCATAAACAAACTGCATGGAGTTTCTTTCAGAATTGATTTTAAAAGTATACATGAGCCTGTCCCCCCACCCGCTCCAATCCAAAGTCCAAACTTTCTTGCCTTCTTGAAAAAGCCTCTGGCTTGAATTTCTGGCTCTCATTTGGCATCTAAAAAAGTTCAACTTTGAGCTAAAACAGTATAGACTTTCTTGTTGACCTTCTCTGCTGGAAATACTTGTTGACTTGCGTCAAGGAAAGCAAGGTATTGGTTGTTTATTTTAAAGGGGTAATTGAGGTTTCTCGTCATGTTTGTGCTCATGTCTGGCTTTAATTGCTGTCCTGGGCAGGTCTGTAAGCACTGGGAAAGAAGTGTAATTTGTTGGAGTGGAGCACTTACGTGTTAGATTACACAATGCACCAGGATTGGAGCTGCCAAAGCTTGGAGGGTTATTAGCTCCTGCCCATCGGGGGCTATAGGAATGGGTTCTGTCTGTCCGTCACACTTTAGTTTCTGGACATTTACTTTTACATTTACCGATGCTGGGGCTTTCAAACTTGCTATGCTTGTTCACTACTATGAGTGCTAGGCGAAGTCTGTGGGTCAGTGACCTTGACCTAGTTTTAAAGGTCACAGAGGCAAAACCGTATATTAGGTTTCTGGGCATTTACTTGTCGTACACTGAAGCTGGGGCTTTTAAACTTGCTGTGCTTGTTCTGTATTGGCATATTATGAAATGGTCCTTTTGGTGGAAGTGTCTGGACCTCTGTGGTGTATTTTTTTCTTGGAATTGGGAAGGTTTCTACCCTTAATGACGAGAGCTAAAATGGCAACGGGTGGAAATATTCAAGAAAAAGTATGTTGATACGTTGTGACATGCCTCAAGTTTGGTGCCTTGGTTGTTTTTTCTTTAGTCATAGACTACGAGGAAACAGACAGAGCTGGAACACCTTTATCTTTCTTTGATAAGAGCTGAATCTTTTTTTGTGAGAAGAGAGTATCCCCTTTTTATCCATTTGTACAAGGTGTAATCAAAAAGATCCCGGAGTGTTCCTGTAGCAAACGAACAGAGCACGGAACGATCGTTCGTGTGCACCAGGAGTGAAACATTATCCTACTGAGTCAGTCGTCATATTTTATCAGGGTGCCAACATCACGGCATGCAGTTTTTGTATGCATATGGGATTTTTCTAAGGAGTGGAGACCATTGAAATGCTTTAGCATGCTTGTAGCAATGAAACAGTGAGCTGGGCATGATGTTGTGAGTGGCATTTGTGCTTCAAGATTGGCTGGATGTCATTGGAGCTCCTTTTGATGCACAAATGCAGTGCAAAACAGCTTACATGGCTCATTTGCTTTATTGCCATAGGCATGATAAAGCATTTCAAGGGTCTCCACTGAGGGAGCTAATAGTTGCGCAAATACCAAGTTCTATAAGCTTTTTATTTCACAGAGAAACTGGAAAGCCATTCCTCCTTTTCTTAAAGTTCTGAAGCTTCCACCAGTGATTACTGAGTGTTGTCTTATAGAAAGCTTCAACGTATCAACTATTAGAATGATGACGAGTGCTGCGCTTATAGGACTGGGTTCAAGCCCCAGTACCACCAAGGCCTTAACCCTCAATTGCTTAGTTGTATAAAAATATAAAGTCGCTCTGGATAAGGTCCACCAAATGCCGTAAATGTAGAAATGTTCTCAACACTTTTTGACCAATCAGAGTGTATAATGAATACAGTATATAATGAGGTTTGTTTGACATTTTAGGATTATGGGGGCCTGAGAGTCCTGTAGAATGTCAGTGTCGGATGGGGAATGTTGGTGTGTTGGGTCGCTTTCTGATGAAAATGTTTTCCCCGTTACTCAGCGTAATCCCACGTTACTGCGAGGAACCAAGCCCTCTGTGAGCAATTGAGTCACAGCTGGAAGCCGTGCACCAGAGATATTTTCCTCATGATCTAAAGTAAACTATGAAACGCTGGAAAAGGAGGTTGCACACGATTTTTTTTCCTCTTTCTTTCTGTTTCAGCACTCAGGGTGCGCTGTCGTCGATCAGAGCCGTGATTAAAAGGAGTAAGTACGCCTCGCTTGTTACTGTTTATTATCCGTGAAGGTATTTTGTTCTGATGTATGTTTTTTTTTTTTCCACTTGCACATTTTTTTCAGCTTCCAACAGAACAGCTGCCCCGATCGAGCAGAACAGAGAGAGACGGTGAGCATACATTCTTTCTTTTGGTATGTTTCTTCCCTCTCTTAGTCGACAGATATAAGCAAAGGGCTGTGGTAATCAAGTGAGGGTTTTTTATTCTGTTTGTGGAATATTTGTTGTTGTGAGGTTAATCTGGAAAACTACTGAGAGTTGTAACAGTGCGTTTAATACAGTCTGGGGAGAAGTGTATGATTATTTTCTTAAAGAGGCACTGCTACTTAAATGGGCTTTTTTACTATACTAATGAAGTATTGGAACATGTTAACTCTGATTATATTATTGGCCAAATTACCCATTTTTGAGTGTTAGACTTACACTCACACAAGGTACCTCTGGCATCTAGTAGAAGGAAGACCCTATATGTGTACTGGTTTTATTTACCCACAGGCTCATTTTATGACATGTTTGATAGTACATTGATGTGACCAAATAAACAAAACAACCCTCTCTGCTTTTTAAACTGTACCTGTGGTGACTTAGTGTTACTAGCTGTTTAAATCAGCATTTCCTTCCAGCAACATCAGTCCTTGCCTGTTTGTTATGACTCAAGGCTTGCTCAGAGACATGTTGCCTTTCTGATTGGTTGTGGTAGTGACGTCAACTCATTAGCTGGGCTACATTACTGACCTGTTCAGCATATCACATCGTCCAGTGCTGTGCTGCACAAACAATAAGCACAGAATTTGCAGAGAACATTTCTTTTGGTTCCTAAACCAACAGGAAAGCCAAGTTAGCAATACGTTATATGCATAAGCCATATTGGATTTGTCGTCACGCTCTTCATTACCTGCATTCTCATCCTCAGAGTCACTAGAATGTAAGTTTCCCTGTCTTCATAAGAGACGTCAACCCCGCCCAATGCGTTGATGTCACTTCCAGAGGAAAAACGACTGCTAAGCTGCTAACGCCCATAGTTTAGCACACCGCTAGTAATCCATGGGGTAAAATCACCCAGTTTTGTGCCTTTTATGGTTATTTATGTTAAAATAAGCATCTGTATTGTTTAAACGTATTACATGCGCACAAATAATGCTGTAAAGATGAACAGTAACGCTACTCAAAAGGATTTATGAGAGCTGAGATTTGACAGGCAGTTGGCGTATCCCAAAATGTCCAATGTTTCTGACCTTCCCCTTTGATCTTGACATTCCAAAATCAGTTCATTGCTGGGATTCGGTTACAGTAGTGTCCCCACCAAGTTTGGTGAAAATCCTTGCTTGAGAGTTGTCAGGACCAAAAAAATCCACAAATCAACAGGTGATTACAATACCGCCACCAAAATGGTGGTGGTATTAGGAATCAACATTTCAGGGGTTCAATATTGGCTGAAAATCATTTTGAAGGTTATGAAACCCATGCTGTCATAGAGTCAACTGTTTAGTGCTTCTCTGTGGCGTGAAATATTTATATAAAAAAGGAATGTGTGCGCTCTTTAAGGAGTGGGTGGCCTCCACCTCCCTCAGCGCCTGCCCGAGTGAGAATGTGTGACACCGCATTCGCAGGAGTTTACCCCCCAACCCCAAAACCTGTTTACAGCTTTACCTTAGAATGGCACTGACTCCTTCCAAAAATGCTTCCCGTGTCTGTGATACTCTTAGTCACCACGTTCTGACCAATCAGAATTGAGCTTTCAACAGTTATATCTCTGGTAATCTATGTGATATTTTAATTGGTTGTTTTCATGCTACAGGCGTCCAGAGATCACCATCCTTGCAGCTGAACCACTTGCCACAAACTCGTGGTTCCCGGGGTCACCTGGGGTGTTTCCCCCTGCTCCCCCTCCTGCTCAACCATCTTGGACTAGTTCTGTTACAGTACAGGTAAGAAACGCTGTACTACCGGCCTTTTTTAATGTAGTGGATGGTTGTAAAAAAATAATAAAAATTATAATAAAATTAAGCACGTAAACACCATGGTGGCAGGGTTGTGTTCAGATCAGTCTTTTCTTTCCCCAGCTTCCCCCACCTTCATATGAACAGGTGATTCGAGAAAAAAGTCGGGAGGAGAATACCCAGCCTCCCTCTGTCTCTTTGTCCTCTTCCTCCCCATCACCCTCTTCCTCATTGTTGCCATCCTCTTCATCCCCCACTCCTCGTCACACTGTCACCATTGCCACACAGACCGAGCCAGAGACGTCAGAGTCGGAGACCTGCACCAAACCCTCAAGTAAGTCATCATTTCCCATAACTTAAGATTGAGCAGTTCCTACAGTGGCTTGCATAAGCTTTTGTCCCCACTTGCAGTAGCGTAATTTATTAATAAAGATATAAAGGGCGGGGCTTTTCATTGCAGGTATGGGCAATTGCATATTTCACGCATAGGTTTGCGAAATAGGTTCATACTAGGTTCATCCATTTGTTGCAAGGAATGTCACTGCAGGAATATCTCCGCTCGAGCATAGAAACATGCGTAGGACACACCTCTTACAGAAGCCTAATGCTGTTGGACAAACATTTGTGTTCATATTTATAGACAACAATGTTTTAGATTGTCAGAAACCACACAAAGCAAGTCAGTTCGAATCGTCACATGTACAGGTTATGAAATGGTAAATTAGCGGCCTTGCATCTTCACTAACTGTTAGCTATATTAGCAACAAATGTCATAGACAAAGCTAAAGAACCAAACTTCATGCACAAAAATCCTTATCCGCTTTATATAGGGAAATACGTAAGAACTCATTGTTTTCATTGTTGCCAGAACTCTTCCTTTGTCCTAACATGTTTCTTGTTTTGTTTTGTTTCTTTTTTCAATGTTTTTCCAGTGCGCCGGCCCCCAAAACCACCTCGTCCCGCCCCTCCGCTCACTCCTAAACCTGCCGAGCCAGTCCTCGTGCATGCAGACTCTTTGATTGAACTGGGAGAGCCTGATCCACCCTGTTCCACACACACTCCAACACACCCTCCTAGTGGTGAGCTATGTGGAGTACAGACTAACTTCACTCATGCACTAGAACCCTTGACTCCCATTTCTGCTGACTCCTCCCACATTACCCATAATTCTCAATCACAGACCGCAGAGAAACAGGAGGTCTCAGCACGCCCTAGACCACGCCCTCGCTCCAGAGCTTTAATGCAGCCCGTGATTAAAGAGGAACTTCAGGATCAACCAGTAACAAGAGAGGTCAAAGTTCAGACCTTGGTGCGCGTTCAAGATGATGGTACCAAAAGTGTTTTTGCTGGTTTTACTGACACTGATTTAGACCTTACATCTAATAAGTATCTACAGGACCTGTTAGATGTTTTTGGTTGTGACAAACAAGACGTCCAAAGTGGCCAAAGTGAGAAGAGTGATGAAGAGGAACATGTCATGTTTGAAAGCTGCCCAGTTCCCCCACTTGCTTCTGAACCTTTGGAAACCATTACAAGACCAGAACCACGACCAAGAACTCCAAAACTGTCCATCGCTTCAAAACCATGTGACTCACCACAGAGTATGGAGGAGACCAAAACTTCTTCAGGACAACAGACCAAGCCATCGGTTCATCCGGTTCCTGTTCCCAGACCCATGGTAAAAAAATCATCGGTGCCCCAGCAGCAGGGTTCTACAGAGGAGAAAACCGAACCCTATCGAATCCGTCCACCCCCCAGACCTCCTTTGGCTGCCCGCAGGTCTGGACCTCCCATCCAGGAGCCTGTCGAAGTGTCGCATAACTTCTCTGAAAGAACTTCAGGAGTTCCGGACTCAACTATACCTGCTTCTGGGAAGCCTGTAGCAATCAAACCCTCCAGCAGAGGCAAGTAAATCTATAACCCATGTGTCTTCTGCATAAAAATGATAAAATAGTATTTAGACGAAGGAGAGAGCAAGAAAGGAAAGGTTGAGACAAAACTTTTGTATATTAAACACCATTGGAAACATTTATTAATGCCTTAACAACAACCCTTAAATGCCTTTTTTCTGTTCTTCTCCCCCTTGGGACCTTTAATCGTCTTCGTCCAAAACCCCTTTAATTGTCCCCGCCCAAAACATCATTAATTGTCCCCGCACAAAACACCGTTGTCCCCAGTTTGTGAGTTTGTTGTAAACATAATCCTGACCGCACCCTTGCATAGATTTTCACCAAACTTGGTGGGGACACTGCCCTACCTGTGTCCCAGAAAGGAATTGATTTTGAAAAATCTGTGTCAAGGATCAAGGTCAGAACAAGGTCACAACATTTTGGCGATGGACATTTCGCATGTTAGATTGAAATTTCTTATATTTACATTTACATCTATGGTATTTGGTAGACGCCCTTATCCAGTGAGGCCTATGTTTATCATTTTTATGCAACTGAGCAATTGAGGGTGGCAGCTTGATGGTACTGGGGCTTGAACCCTGACCTTTTGGATCAGTAACCCAGAGCCTTAACCACTGAGCGGCAATAGACGTACCCTTAACTATGGAACCATAACAGAAAGCCATATAAGGATTTGTGTATTGTAAGATGAGCACATGGGTAATAAAGACCAGTTCCCATATAGGGCCTCTTTGCTACATTCTCCATGCTGCATGTGGAGGTATATTTTACCATGAGTGCCTCATTCGTTTTTTTTTCTGAGGTAGGCAGACAGTTGCTATAGCGACAGTGGATAAAACTTAATTGTCGCAAATTCCTTCAAAGCTTGGATTGTATGATGGAAGTGGGTTGTCTGTGTGCTTGAATGTCATTACTATAAGGCAGTACCAGTTTGTTTTATGACTAATTGTCTATTTTCCTCGGGACTGGGCTACGTTTATATAGGAAAAGGGTATTTCTACCAAAATGCTGATCCATGCTTATGTGCTCAGGTCCAGATATACCCTCATCCCAGAGGAAGCCTCCACCCATAACACACACACCTACTAAACAGGTAAATACTACTGGAGTATGTTTATTGGTATATGTATTCTATTCTTCTATTTCAGTTATTGGCTGTTTTTTGCAGAGCCATTAGATACTGCTAATTGTTTTGGATTGTTTTTGTTTATGAGCCTCTAACACTTGGTATGTTTGGCAAACTCTAGCTTGTTTTATGGACAGTCAGCAACATTAAAGTTTTTAATAAATTGAAATACACTGGTAAATTGCTGTTCTAGGGAAATAAAATGCTTCAGGGCATAATGTAATTGTAAACTAATCAACTTTGGGGACATAATATCTATTTGACCTTGGGCTTCATCAAGCTACACTGTCATCGATTATTTTGCTGTAAATGCACACCGTCATGTGTTATATCTTCTTAATAACATACAGTATATTATTAAGAAGATCCTAAAATCAAACCGAACAAATTACCTGGTTCCTCCCTGACTCCTGCTGCCATAAATCAGCTCCCCCGAGACTAAAACCTGGCTTCCTCTGTACAATAATGAACTATGATATTGAGAAAAATAAAAAAGGTGGGTCAGAATGAGCCACACGACACTATTCCAGCCAGTCAGCATAAAGGCCACATATGTGTTCGTGCAGTATTAACACACCCTGTTGCCAGTTGGCTGGATGGGAGAAGGGGGTGTCTTCGGTAGGCAGTATGTGTCCATATTTGTTGGGGAGGAGCTTCTGAAGAAGCATGGAAGGGAAGTCTGTCGTTGATTGGCTGTTGAGTTCAAATATAAAGAATCTTTCTTCAGAATTGATGACTGCACCTTTGATTGGTGGGTGTGTTTTTGTGTCATGAGTTCTTTTTTGTTTGTTTTAAAGCTATAATTATTGTGTCATCAATATACAGTATAAAAAGGACTAACCGTCATTAAAATCTGTATCTGGATGTATGATAAAGTATTTTGTGTGTGTTTTTCAGGACGTTGTTGGTGCTGAAATTGTAAGCAAGTCCAGTCCATCAGTGCTGCGTCAGTAAGTCTGGAAAACACTTCCCATTTAAATCACTTCAGTGTTTCAGCTGGACCAGAAACCCATCCTTACTCCCTCCCTCTTGACCTTTTTGCCATTAAATAATTTGATACACTATCTTCTAGAGCCACCGATGGCAAGCTGCTTCCTGCACGTCCTCCTCCAATCAAATCAAGTACATCACTTGATTCTTCCCCGGCTCCTGCTGCAACCAATCAGCACTCAGGTTCCAAGGGAGTCAGGCGAGGGCCAGCGTTGCCCCCGAGACCACAACCTGGGCATCCTCTGTACAAAACGTATAAAGTAAGGTGTGGTTTTAAAGAGCTGGAGCCCTTTAGAGGACTCCAGAACACTCTTTTGTTCAAACGAGGATTATAAGATTGTCTGTGTGTGTTGCAGGGAAAACCCCCACACGGAAACACTAAAGTAAACCCTAGCAGTGATCCTGAAGAGTCCTCCCCTCAGGTAGTTACCTCAAACATACCCCAAGACACATATGCTGCTGTAAATGTAAGCTATATGAAAGTTATTCATTCTTCTGCAGAAGGAGAAGCATCTTGTGGTTTTTGATGACGTGGCAGGACCAACTAAACCACCAGGCTTCCCAGGAGGTGTGATGAAAGGTCAACGTCAGGACTCGATGATGGAAGAAGCCGTCTCTTGGAAGAATCTGGAGCTGAAGAAAGAGCCCCAGACGGAGGAGCAGCAGCCTGGGATGAACACTAGCGGCAGGTTTTTTAACGCTGCTTCTTCTGTTTCAGTTGAAATATGTACTTTATTACCCATATTTTCCTCCATCTCTCTCTGATCCCCTTCACTTTATTTGTCTGTTTTTCGTCCTTACCTTAGGTATAGAGCCCGCTTTGCCTTCCAGGGCGAAGACGGTGAGTTGACGTTCCGTGACGGCGACATCATCACGTTATTAGAGTATGTAAATAAGGATTGGGGGCGGGGCACCCTTAATGGACGCACAGGGATCTTCCCTTTAAACTTTGTCCAGCTTATTGAGGAAAGTCCAGCAACACCTGAGACACCTGGTACGTGATTCTGTTTCTCTGTACATGAGTACTCAGATCTTGAGAGACAAATCAAAGATTCACAGTATATCTATGTACTCTTTTAATACCCAAGTATTTCCATGACAACCCCTTACACCAGGCTCATGTATTTCAGACGATTCAAATAAATGTCTTTATAAAAAATTTATATATTTTTTAAACAGCATCAATAAAAAGGTTATTTTTGACAAATTTACTGTCCTTGAAACTTTTGTATCTGACTTTGTGCTGGTCTGGTGGGTCTCTGCTCAGTCGTTCCTATCAGTGATTATATTCCTAACAGCAGCATGTTTTATTCCTTTCTTCTTAAAATGCTGTTTAATAATGAAATTAAGGAGATCGATAGATAATGTTCTTTTGTCGCTTCTCTTTATGTGGTGCCTGCAGTGTGGGTAGGAGGAGGAGGACAGACAGGCAGAGCTCTGTTTAATTTCACTCCGGAGTCTGAGGATGAACTCTGTCTTAAGGTGTGTCTGTGTGTAACTGTGTCTGTTTGTTTTTATGTGTCCCCCTGTGTGTTTTCCTGTCTGTGTGTGTGTTGGGGGGGGGGTGTAATTGGGAGGCATATTAACCTTGAGGACACTGTACAAAGTGTGCAGCATGGTGGTGGTAGCATGTTGCTGTGAGGCTGTCCTGTTGCATTAAACAATGTGGATGGAAACAAATGGTAAAGAAGGAGCCTCAGAAAACCTCAGAAGAATGAACAGACTTCACCCACTCACTCATTTGCCAAACTGCTTAATCCTATTACTAGGGTTGCAGAGAGGCTGGAGCCTATCTCAACTGACACCCTGAACAACTTGCCAGACCATCACAGTGCAATACACACAACCATTCACACTCACATGCACCCCATGGGCCAATTTGGAACAGCTTATCAACTCAATGTTCATGTTTTTGGACTGTGGGAGGAGACCGGAGTACCCGGAGGAAACCCACACAAGCATGGCAAGAATATGCAAACTCCACACAGAAACGCCTTGCCGAGCCCAGGACTGGAACCCAGGACTTCCTTCAGTAAGGTGGACAAGCCTTGGGGTGTAACCCGAAGTCTTAGAAAATAACATTTTAAAAATGTATGATGGATTTATCCGCAGCCCTTTTCCACCGCAACATCAATCAATACGTATCCTTTTAGCTGTCCGTAATGCATCCAGAGTGCTTCACAGATGTCATTAAACTGGTCCATTAGTGAACCTTTGGGCTTTAAATGCGATGTTTTTGTCTGTGTGTGTACATGCAGGTTGGGGATGTGGTGTCCTGTCTGGAGGACGTGGATGAGGAATGGTTTGTCGGGGAATTCGCCGGCCGGCGTGGAATCGTCCCTAAAAATTACATCCAGCTGTTTTAATGCATGGACAGGACGGGTACTAAGCAACATGTTTACATGCGGAGAGTAGAAGGAGTTTCGCCTACAAACTCCAACGCAATGAGAAGTACCATGGGAGTAAACACATGACTCACACACTGATTTGTCTCTTAATGTTTTCGTTCTCTAGAACTGTTCTGTTCTGTTTATCCATTCACGATCATCCCAGAACCAAATGATGGTACTGTAGTGTTGCGTTGGAGTTCATCTAACTGGACTGTGAAGAGCGCGTGTGATGAGACAGACTAACACCGATAGATTTTTAAATACGTTTCATTTTAATGTTTTGATTATTTTTTTGTAATCTTTACAGGATTCCCTTTTGACATATGTTTCACCTGCTGTACTAAATGACACTGTGAATAGCGAGCTCCCTCTGAAACTGCTTTATAGACTGGAACTTTGCTTAAGCTGTGGCAAATTGACATCAACAAATCTTAACCTGAAATAAATCCAATGAATTATTAATAGGGTTGTGAATATTTTACATATGTGGTATGGTCAATGCATTCATTCTTCAAATACAAACCTCAGATCATCACGGGGAAGGTGGAACCGATCCCAGCTGACTTGGGTAAAGAGGTGGAGTACATGCTGAACGGTTCGCCAATCCATTTCAGGACTAACACAGATTCACACTCATGTACACATGTATGAGCAATTTAGAGCAGCCATTTGTCCTAATGTGCATGTTTTTGGGCTGTAGGAGGAAACCGGAGTACCCAGTGGAAACGCAGGTAAGCACTCCATACAGAAATGCCACAGTCCGCATTGAGGCTCGGCCTAGAATCTTGAATTGTGATATTTGTATCTACAGGTTATTGCAGTTAGTTGTAGAATATTACCACTGGCACTGATGTTTTACCACATTACTCAGGTAGATCAAGGTACCTGCTGGAGGAGTTGTCAAACTAGGCAAGAAAATACGTCACTGGTTGGCACTCTGTCCTCACAGCTAGAAGTAAGAAGGTTCTGGGTTCCAGCCCTGTAGTCAGCAAGGGTTTTTCCACATGGAGTTTGAATGTCTTCTGTGGGTTTCCTCAGGGTACTCCAGTTTCTTCCCATGGTCCAAAGACACACCCATTAGGAAAATTGTCTATTAAAAATTACCCGTAGGTGTGAATGGTTATTTGTGCCTAGTTTCCTCAGGGTACTCTGGTTTCCTCCCACAGTCCAAAGTCGTGCCCATTAGGATTATTGGCTATTCAAAGTTACCCTAAGGTCTGAATGGTTATTTGCTTCTGGCTTCTTCAGGGTACTCTGGTTTTCTCCCACAGTCCAAAGACACGCTCATTAGGATAATCGGCTTTTCAAAATTACCCTTAGTTGTGAATAGTTTTAATTTATGATTGGCAAACTTTTCAGGGTGTGTTCCTCACCTGGGATTGGTCCCAGCTTCCCTGTAGGCTCACATTTTTCTTTTTTCTTTTGTCTCATCTAAAAAAGGTCTACAGAGTCAAGGACAACACCAGTCTTTTTTCAGCTACTAAGGATGTATTGTCGCGGTACAAAGTAAAACATGAGATAACCAATCCTACAATGTTGACATGAAAGCACTTGGCCTAAATAGTCATGGTACAAAAGTTAATACTAGTATTACACATATGACAGTCATTCCATATCATTCGCATTCCTGGTTTTCTCTTTTTATATGTAAAATAAAAAAGGATCACTACAATTGGAAAAAGTCTACAAGGCGCCAGTTCATGGACACACACCATCACCATCAATACTGCATTTCAGTCCTTGCCATCCGCTGGTTTCTAGCCTTATTTGGCATAAAGCAAAAAAAAAGTAACACTTCCTGATGTCAGGTTGTTAAAGGACACAAACTGGTGCTTCTTTTCAAACTGCACATGTACTCGGGGTGCATTTTAGGCAGGATATCAAGTCTAAGATGCTGAAGGAGTGAATGAATTTTCTAAGTAGGGGTGGGCGATACGATGATAATATCGTATTGCGATATTTTAAGATGTTTCTTTGACACACAACATTTAATCATGTATCACAATATATTAATAAATAATTAAAAAACATCATGATATTGTCTATCATCAATAGTTAATAATTTAAATTTAAAAAAAGTACAAATAAATTAATATAAAATAAAAATACATTTTAAAGATTCAGGAACAGATTTTAAATTCAGATCACCTTCAAATGTAAATAATATTTTTTTTAAATTTTAATTGTTATAAAAAAAATATCAGCATGATATCTGAAGTATATCAGGAAGTTGTATCATGAAATCATGATGTATTAATATCACAATATTAATATTGTATCAACATATTGCCCAGCCCTAGTTCTAAGGTACGCATACTGAAATGGATTAATCTACTGACTCGGATCAAGTCTTTTTTTTTTTTTTTTTTTTTAACATCAAGACACTGTATATACAGAATAAAAGAGAGATAGGCAAAGAATGGCACAGCGGAGTATAAATGAGGTTGCTGGTTTGTTTGGATAATCTGCAAACTATCACACACAAGTGCCACCATAGGCATGAAATTGGAGAATACAGGTTCTGGTCATGTGTTGGTTTTTGCCATCATATTGTTGTGCAATTTGTTGCAGTCCTCATATTATTTACCTCTTTCAGGGGAAAAAAGGTCATAGCATTAACATAAATGGAAAGGGGTGTGGGGGTAGAGCTGTTGAGAGGAATAGATAGGGGGGAAATGAGGTTAGGGAAAGGAGAGAGAGACAGAGAGTGAGAGTGGTCTTGCTGGTCTGGTGTAATTAATCACAGCTCTGGATTTTTAGTCGAGCATCAAGGATTGAAGGTATAATTTACCCATAAAACTAGAGTCAGGGACAGGGAAAGTTGCTTGTATTCAGAGTTGCACATACTGAAGCTATTCTTACTGGTGAAATCGCCTGCATGGACTCATTTCTTAAGTAGAAACATCCAAGACTGGGATTTTCAACAGCACAAAAAAGGAGCTAGAAAATAAGGACTTAAAGAAAAGAAGGAAATAATGTTTCCTTTTGGAATATGATGAGGGCAGCTGTGGCCTAATGGCTAGAGAAGCGGCTTCGGGACTGAAAGGTCACTGGTTCGATTCCTGAACCAGCAGGAAAAATGTGTGGCGGCAAGGGGAGTGAGCAGCACCTTCCCTCCCTCCACCTTCATGGCGGAAGTGTCCTTGAGCAAGGCACCTAACCCTGCACTACTCTCTGGGTGCTTCAGTGTATGGCGGCCAGCTGCTCCAAGTGTGTGTGCTCACTTTGGTTGGGTTGAATGCAGAAGTCAAGATTTCCTTTGCGGAATTAATACAGCATGAAAAAATAAATAAATAAATAAATAAATGTGACTTGCGACCAAGAGGCTGTTTACAAATGGGAAAGGAGGATCTATGTAACAATACGTGACCCTCCAGCACCAAAATAGTCAGGGTCACAGGGTCATGGTTTTAGATGAAAGCACATCATCGATTAAAAAAAAAAAAGAATAAAAAATTCCTACCATATGCTCCAAAGCCTGCCTTTAATGAGGGGATCTTATGACCTGGTGTCCTAGAAATATTCCAAAAATGCATCGGAATCACCCGTCAACACTGCGTTACTATTGCTCAGCTTGGAATTGACGTAAACGTATGTCATCCCAACACTAAATCAATAAAAATGCCTTTTGTAAGACCTTCAATGTAAACAAACATTTCCTTCTCCCTAGAAACGCCATGAAAGCTGGTGTCTTATTGGCTTGTTCACCTTCATTTATTATGTCCTTCCAGATAAGCATAGATAATGTGCTATATCTAATAATATGGCCCTGCGACCGGTTTAGTGCCGGGGTGTCACTGTGAGTAGCAGTAGACCAGGGATGTCCAGTCTTATCCGCAATGGGTTAATATGAATGCTGGTTGGGGGGTTGTGGGCTGTATTTAGTGTTGAAGCCGGGTGGCAGCCATCTTGGTGAGACCACATTGATTTAAGATCTGAAAATGTTGCCGTTGAAAGCCAACACAGCTTCAAAACCCAGAAAATTTCACTGCTTACAGTCAAAATACCTCAGATTCATGCTTTTCACGCTATTCAACAGTAAAGTAGTCTCACCAAGATGGCTGCCATCCGGCTTCAAAATTGAAACACTAATGTGCAATCTGGTCTTTTTCTTTTTTGAGATCACTGATTGAAACAGGTGGAAGGTGTGGCCACTGTTGGTTGAAATGAAAACCAGCACCCACAACCAGCCCTTTGTGGATAAGACCCTCCCTGCAGTAGACAGTCTGGTGGTGCTACATGTACTGAAGTCAGCTCTGAATACAGCCCACAGCTTTACAGTACATGCTAATAGATGCTCAAAGACTTTTTTTTCCTGTTTTTAATTAGCATCTTGTCAGCCATGTTAACATTTCTGGGTAAAGTATTCCTCTGGATTTTTTTTGAGTGAGCAGGGCTTTCTCTTCCTCTGGTCCAGTTGTAATCTACCTTGGGTTTTGCTCTGCAATAAAACATGTACATAAAAGTACTATTAGCATCAGTATAAACGCTGCGTTGTAATAACATTTGTGAACGATTTCTGTTCTTAGCATTACCTTGCATCTCATCCAGCTGTAACGAAATAAAAAAAAAAAAAAGTATGTTGTTATTGAGATGTATCGTGCTTCACTCTGATAAAGTGCTGAAATTAAATTTTAATGATGTTAGTCGTCTCACCTGTGTGTCTAGCGCTATATCAGGTGTACGGTCAATTTTGTCTGCATCCGATGTCTCACACATCACATTGTTCTCCAGCATGGCGTCATCCTGAGAAACGGCAATATAAACATTATAATTTGTGGGGTGTTCAGGGTTCACTGATGTGTGAGCGTTCACGTGTGCGTGTCTCTCTTACCAAGACCCATGGGTGCAACAAAACCTCCTCTGCTGTGTAGCGTGCACTCACGTTCACCTGCAGCATCTTACCAATCAGATCCTGTGAAGAAACATCAGTAGAGTTAATTATAAAAAAAATATTCTCCTATGTGAACTACTGTATTAGTGTGTTAGTGTTTGTGTGTTAGTTATTGTGTTGTGTTTTATTGGGTTGGTGTGGGTTAGTGTATTGGTGTGTATTAGTTTGTTGGTAGAGTTATGGATATATATATAGGATAGTTAGTCTGTTGATGTGTGTTTGGTAATTAAAAAGTTAATTAACTTGTTGGTGTAGAGTCAGTGTGTCGGTGTAGAGTGTTGACATGATCTCAGTGTGTTGGTAGAGTCAGTGTGTCGGCGGTGTAGTGTTGGAATGATCTCAGTGTGTTGGCATGATCTCAGTGTGTTGGTAGAGTCAGTGTGTCGGCGGTGTAGTGTTGGAATGATCTCAGTGTGTTGGCGATGTAGTGTTGGCATGATCTCAGTGTGTTGGTAGAGTCAGTGTGTCGGTGTAGAGTGTTGGCATGATCTCAGTGTGTTGGCGGTGTAGGGTTGGCATGATCTCAGTGTGTTGGCGGTGTAGTGTTGGCATGATCTCAGTGTGTTGGTAGAGTCAGTGTGTCAGCGGTGTAGTGTTGGAATGATCTCAGTGTGTTGAGGTAGAGTCAGTGTGTCAGTGTAGAGTGTCGGCATGCTCTCAGTGTGTTGGTAGAGTCAGTGTGTCGGTGTAGAGTGTTGGCATGATCTCAGTGTGTTGGCGGTGTAGTGTTGGCATGATCTCAGTGTGTTGGTAGAGTCAGTGTGTCGGCGGTGTAGTGTTGGAATGATCTCAGTGTGTTGAGGTAGAGTCAGTGTGTCGGTGTACAGTGTCGGCATGATCTCAGTGTGTTGGTAGAGTCAGTGTGTCGGCGGTGTAGTGGTGAAATGATCTCAGTGTGTTGAGGTAGAGTCAGTGTGTCGGTGTAGAGTGTCGGCATGCTCTCAGTGTGTTGTGGTAGAGTCAGTGTGTTGGCGGTGTAGAGTGTTAGCATGAACTTAGTGTTTTGGTTCAGACTCAGCATATCAGGATGTAGAGTCAGCATGGTGGTGTGTGTTGGTTACAGACCTTGGCACTAGCACTGATATTGTCCCAGTAAGGGGATGGAAACTCAAGTCGACCCCGTAAAATCTGCTCAAACAGTTCCTCCTGCTGGTTCCTCTCACTCCGGAACGGAGGAAAACCACACAGGAGGATGTACATGATCACACCAGCCGCCCAGATGTCTACCTTTAATCCATACCTGTCACACACACACACACACACACGTATCTGTAAGCATACAACATTATATACTGTACATGTACAGTTTCTTGTATATACAAGTTCTATTCTAGAAATCCAGACTCCAGATATTTTCTGTTGTTTAACATCAGTTACACACACACACACACACACAGAGAGAGGGAGTGAGAGAGAGTGAGAGAGAGTTGTACCCTGTTTCTGCAATGATCTCAGGTGCAACGTAGGTGGGGGTTCCACACACAGTATACAGTGGCCCCTCCACTACAGTGGCTAATCCAAAATCCCCCAACTTTAGAGATTTGGTTCCATCAGGATATTCACACACCTACACACACACACACACACGTATGGTTATGGTCTATGGTTAATAGAAATTGTTAAAGTCTGTCTATGGGGAGTGTACCAGCAGAGTGTGTGTGTGTGTGTGTGTGTATACCAGTAGATTCTCTGGTTTGATGTCTCTGTGCACTATGCTCATGCGGTGCAGGTATTTGAGCGCTCCTGTCAGGTTGTACACCATGGCACTGGCATCTCTCTCGGTGTACTTTGTGGACGACGTGATGGCATCAAACAAATCTCCTCCCTGTGACATGAACACACAGTTCCCAGGGGTTATGTGCACTGGGCATAAATCAGGAAAACATCCCTGACTCGTCAGTAATTTATCACAAGGCATGAAACAGACACACCTCCTCGGGAAGTACACCTTGTATATACATGATACAGACAGTGTGTGTGCAAGCAGCAACGTCAGCAATGTTTTTACAATCTGTCCATCTTCATGACCCTAGAAACAGTAAATAACCACCAGCTTACCTACGAACTACAAACATAAGATCTATTGGGGGGCTTATCACAGTACCTAAAATGCCAAACTGCTTAAACAATTGCGGGGAGGCTGGAGCCTCTCTCAGTCGACTCTTGACAAAGGCAGTGTACACCCTGAACAGCTCGCCAGTCTATCACAGGGCAACACGCACAACAATTCACACTCACTCTCACACCTAGGAGCAAAACGGAACAGCCAATTAACCTAATTTGAATGTCTTTGGAGGGTGGCATGGTGGCGTAGTGGTTAGCATGTCCACCTCATAGCACGAAGGTCCAGGGTTTGAGTCCTGGGCTCAGCAAGGGCATTTCTGTGCAGCGTTTGCATGTTCTCCTCGTGCTGGCATGGGTTCCCTATGGGTACTCTGGTTTCCTCCCACAGTCCAATGACATGCCAATTAGGCTAACAGGCTGTTCCAAATTGGGTGTACCCTGCCTTGCTACAGTGTTGGCTTAGATAGGCGCCGCCTCCCCGTGGACCCTAGTAGAATTAAGCGAATCAGCAGATGTGATAAAGTGGGATGTGGGAGAAAACCGGAGTACCTTGAGGAAACCCACACAAGCACAGGGAGAACATGCAATCTTCAGATAGAAACGTTCTTGCCAGGCCCAGGACCCGAAACCAGGACCTTCTTGATGTGAGGCGGACCTGCTAACCACTGCGCCGCCCTAAATATAACGTTACATTATTCTCTACCGAATACAACATCGTGCGTCCTCGTCTTAAGTGTTTCAAGGCGACAGGTAGAAGAGCAGCAGCGACACATTTCTCAAAGAATGAAAATTACCTTAACGAGCTCCATGACCAGATAGAGCTCAGTGGGCGTGTCCACCTCCTCGATTAACAGGATGATGCTGGGGTGCCGAACCCGGCGCAATATCGCCACCTCATTGGCTATCAGATGCTCCTGTCATTGGCAGAGTCAGCCAATCATGTTTCGGCAGCACAAAGCATAAAATCATACCAATATGCGTAGGTCATGAGGTTGAGTTCACATTAAACATAACAGGCTTTGACCATGACGTGGTTGGTACAGCTTTCAGAAAGAAGTAAAAGACATTCAGTAAACAATAAGTTTGGGACTAGAAGCATTTCTTTTATCGGGAGGTCAGAAGAGAATGTCCAGTATACTACAGTGACTCAAATCACCACTCTTTACAACCATGGTGAGCTGAAAAGCATCTCAGGATACACGTCCTACACTGAGACATGTGGGTTACAGTCGCAGCAAAGAGTAAAAAACAACATCTACAGACTGACAGAAACTAGACGTTATGGCATGAATGTATACATCACACTGCTGCCGCTTGATTGGCTGATTGGAAAATTGCATTAATGCCCAGGTGTACAATTAATAAGAGTATTCTCACCTTCCCACTGCATTTGGCCTTGTCTATAATCTTCAGGGCATACTCCTGCCCAGTGGCCCTATACACACACACACACACACACACACACACACACACACACTCACACACACACATATATATTTATTTGCATGTATGTATGTACAGTCAAGCCCGAAATGATTCACTCCCCTGGCAAATTTTGACTTAAAGTTACTTTTATTCAACCAGCAAGTTTTTTCTGTTTTTTTTTAACGTAAATGACACAGGCTTCTCTCAAAAGATAATAAGATGATGTACAAGAGGCATCAGTGTGGAAATAATTTTTTCTCAGGTTTTATTTACATTTGAACAAACCGTGTCATGTTGAAAATTATTTATACCCTTTGCAAACTGTCGCAGTCTGTGGGAAAATCAAAAGTTCTATACCATTCCAAGTAGTCCAAGCTGTTCTAAAGCATCCTAATTTCCCTGATTCATTGGGAACAGCTGTTTTAATCAACTCAACAGGTGAGAAACAGCAGCTCTCTCCAGTTGGTTTGTGGACGGTCATGGCGAAGACACAGGAGCTCACTGAGGACCTGCGGCTACGCATTGTGGCTGCTCACAAGTCAGGAAAGGGCTATAGGGCCATATCTAGATGTTTTCAAGTTTTGTATTTTTTTTAAACTGTACTTTAGATGATTCTATACACATAAGATTTAAGGGCTGCTAGTCCACTTTTATATTAAACTATTTCCATGGAGCAGTGATTACCAACCCTGTTCCAGAAACTCTCCCTCCCTGAAGTCTTCAGCTTGAAATGTAATCATGCCATGGGCGGCACAGTGGCATAGTGGTTAGCAAGTCTGCCTCAGAGCAGGAGGGTCCTGGGTTTGCGTTCCAGGCTCTGGCATTTCTGTGTGGAGTTTGCATGTTCTCTTCATCATTGCATTGGTTTTCTCCAGGTACTCTAGTTTTCTTCCACTGTCCAAAGACATGCACATTAGCCTAATTGCCTGTTTGAATTTGCCCGAGCTGTGAATGATTGGTTGTGAGCGTGCGTGTGTGCATTGGCCATGCGATGGTCTGGCGCGCTTTTTAGGGTGTGCATCGTCTTCGCCCAGTTTTATGTGTGATGGCTCCAGGCTCCAGCCTCCCCGCAACCCTAATAGGATTAAGCGTTTTTTCAAATAAGTGAGTTATGAATGTAATCATGCCCAACTGGCTGTCTATTCATTGCCTTAAGTAGTTCTTTAACTAAAAGAAGTGTGTTAGATTTTGGTGGGAGATCCCCAGGAACAGGGCTGGTGACCACTGATAGAGAATCTGATCATATCTCTTCACTCAGTAAGGCCACCTCTTTTTTGGGGGGAGAAAAAACTGATTGACATAACTGATAGCCAATCACAAAGACTTATAGTTAAACATGAGAATACTTTCGGTACCCTTTGGTTATTTACTTGTGTTGTTTTGGTGAACCCACTGACTTTCTTTGAAGAGCTTACTGTTATCACTATGTTCAAAAAATTGTTTCCAAGAAGTGGTTGGTTTTAAAAAACACGTAGACATGTGGTTAGCTAATGAAGGTCTGATTGTCATGGTCAGCTAAGCATACATAATACATTATATATTAGTGGATGGAGTATTTGAGTCTATAATGATGACTTGACATCCTATGTCAATCTCCTAACCAGACATGCGGCTAAGCATATTGCAAACGAATCAAAAATTGCCTTTATTTCCTAGCGTACGTCTAACGCTCTACAGTCTAAAACTTTACAATTTAGTATTTGCTACATTGTGCTTTTCAGGTTCGTGAATGGAAGAAGGAGGGAGGAAAGGCATATATGTGTACAGGACGTCCTGGCTGGCTGACCGTATCTCTGAGGGTTGGGAAATATAAGAAGACTCACAAGAATATACAAATCAATATGATGGATATTCTAGAGGTGGACAGAAAAAGACAGGTGGGATCTCCGTACAAATCCACCAGGCAATCTGAGTAAACCTTGCACATAACAACATTAAAGATAACGTTTCATTGGATGTAGTGTGTAACTGAAAGCACTTCCATGTTTGTGCATTTAAGCCAGTGATGTATCTTTCACTCAGATACACGGCGTAATGTTAACTGATTTGATTAAAGCGTTTTCTGTGCGTTTAGTCAAGAATGAGAGCAGGACACACTGTGTGATACGTGATATGAGCGTGTACCTCTTTTTATAGGTGGTACGTGTGGAGCCTTTGGTAAATATGGGTCAGATGACAGCCTTGTTGAATTCCATCGGCTGGACGCTACCTGTATTACCTGAACTTGATGATCTTACAGTAGGTATGTCTACAAGCCCAGAATGCTGGGTATAAATGATGGGGGGTGGGGGTGGGAGGGATCTGGTCTGCTGTGCCTTTCGAGATGAAGTCTGTCGGCATAATTTGATCCCCTTTCTTTCTCTCGCTCTTTGTCCCTTCCCCCAGTGTATTGACTTGAAGCAATATCACAGCTTTAAGTGGAGTGTGTATATGCAATATTTCTTGCTGGTCGATATTGTGTGTCTCGTGTGGTGCATCAGAGGCTACTCCTAATTGGGTTATGAATGAGTAATGGCCCTGTTTCAGTGCGTTAGGTTAGATTGGGTGCGGAAATGGCCTGTTCTACTAAAAGCGTTTATGGGTAGCAGAAATTGTGCCCGCTGCCCAGGTAATGGTTTCTACAGCTGCTGCTACTGCTGCAAATTCATTTGGAGGCCTACAGAGAGCAGCTGTGTGGGGAAGCAAGAGAACACCAAGCTGTGTACTCTTATCTTAATCATATATTCCTCTGCAAACGCATTACACAAAGGAATACGAGCACTATGAATGTGTGGGTTTTAGTAGTTGTTAATTGAAAAATTATTAAGTACACATCAAATACACTTAAATACAACCTGCTTGATTCTCTGTCTCTCTCTCTCTCTCTCTCTCTCTCTCTCTCTCTCAGGGGGTTTGGTAATGGGCACAGGGATTGAGTCCTCATCTCATATTTATGGCCTGTTCCAACACATCTGTGTGGCTTTCGAGCTGGTGCTGGCAGATGGCAGTCTGATTCGCTGCACTGAGGTACGAGTGTGATTTTGTTTGTGTTCAGTATACAGTACTGTGTCTAACCCTTTCTGCTGTTGCTTGTTTGTATCCATTCAGATCGTACACTTATATGCAAGAAGGCTTAGACGGAAATCTTAATTCATTCATTCATTTTCTAAACCGCTTGATCCTAGTTAGGGTCGCGGGGAGGCTGGGGACCATCTCAGCCGACTCTGGGCGAGGGCGGGGTACACCCTGGACAGCTCACCAGGCCATCGCAGGACGAAATCTTATAAACTAATAAAGAAAGATTGACAGAAAGAAATAAAGAATGGGGTGAGAAAATGTAAAACCACTATCTTTTGTTGATTATTATTTAACGTAGATATTTTACATTGTTAGCAGCTGCTAAACACCTCCACCAAAGAGGCTCAGTTTTACCCTTAGTTTGTTTGTGCTTTACGTAAAAGGTTTATTTGCAGGTTTTCATGAAATTTCTACTAGAGGTGAGGCTTTGGACAAGGAAGACTCCATTAGATTTTGGAGATGATCTGATTAAATTTGAGATCCAAATTAAGATTCTTTAACTTTGTAAACGGGAACAATTTTTGACTTTTTTGTTCTTATTTGGGATTGCTGGCCTTGGTGTAGGTTTGTGCTGTTGTTAAGATGAGTAATGTTCATATTTAACACTTTGTAGACGTTGTATGTTATACTCTATACATACATTTACCTGTACATGCTCTTCTTATGGAGCAGAAAGAAAATTCGGATCTGTTCTATTCGGTCCCATGGTCCTGTGGAACACTGGGCTTTTTGGTGGCAGCTGAGATCCGGATAATTCCAGCTCGGCGGTGGGTGAGGCTGCGGTACAAGGCGGTCCGGGGTTTGGATGCTATCTGTAAGGTGTTTGCAGAGGAGTCAGCTAACAAGGAGAACCATTTTGTGGAGGGCCTACAATATTCGCTCAACGAAGCTGTCATTATGACTGGTGTTATGACTGACAATGCTGAGCCTGACAAGGTGAGATCATGTTCTTTGTGCTTGGGATGTGTATATGCTTTACTTCATACATTTCTTTATGGTTTAAAGTAGAATACTCTATAATTCTGATTTTACTTATGCAGCATTTAGTCTGACTGATTCATACCTGGGCGCTATGGTGGCATAATAGTTAGAATGTCTTCCTTACCGAAAGAAAGTCCTGGGTTTGAGCCATCGGCTCACTGGGGCATTGCATGTTCTTCTGGTGCTTGGTTTCCTCAGGGTACACCAGTTTCTTTTCTCAGACCAAAGACATGCACATTAGGCTAGCTGGCTGTTCCAAATTGCCCCTAGGTTTGTGAGTGTGATTATAAATGATTGTGTGTGTTGACTCTGTAATAGACTGGCAAACTGTTCAGGGTGTACCCTGCCTTCACTCAAAGTTGGCTAAGATTCTGGCTAAGGTTCTGGGTACTTGCAGTAGCAATCAGAGGTTCAAACACAATTTTAGTTCAAATAGAATGACTGGGTGTTTTTAACCCTTTGTACACCATCATGGTGGAAACTGGAACCAATACCAGCTGATTTCCCTCCAAACAGTTTGCCAATCGCACAGGCTCGAGTCTTAATGCACCAAACTAACTTTTTTAATTATGCACGTACTGTGCCTGGCCAGTTTGGGTTGGGTCCGTTTTTTTTACTGACATCTTGTATCAATGACGGGAAAATTAAACCACTTCATAAAGTCTTCTTCAGCACATCCCAAAGACGGCCAATAGGGTTAAGGTCAGGACTCTGTGGTACCAGTGCATGTGTGAAAATGATTCCTCATGCTCCCTGAACCACTCTTTTACCATTCAGGTCCCAATTTTATTTTTTAAAAGTCCATTGAAGTGATAATCTGCTCATTCAGTACACTCAGGTCATCAGTTGACTTCATTTTATTGCCACATTAATGTTGCTGAGCCTCGACCGGACCAACTGAAGCAACAATGCCATGGTGAGTATGCACTCTAGTTAAGGCTAAGGGCGATCCGACATAATATTAGAGCATCAGACTTTTTTGGCCAGGCAGGTAGCCAAATAAAGGGACCTCTCAACATTATAATGGCTAAAAAGCTTTAAAATCGGACAAAATGTGACCAAAAGAAAAAAAAAAATTGAAAAATTCACAAATATTTATTCACAAGACTTTTAGAAAAAATTCTATTTTCTCAGAAAGTTTTTTTGGTGCATTAAGACTCATTTTGTGTTGATGGGTCCCATAACCATCCAGGGACTTTCCGCAGTGTTGTGGGATTTGATTAATGGTACTTAGAGGTATTGTTTCAGAAGCTAAAAAAACAAATATTCCCATGAAGCCACCATGTAATATTATTATTCTTTTTCTTTTTATGCCAGATTAATCGCATTGGTCATTACTACAAGCCCTGGTTCTTTAAGCATGTGGAGAAGTACCTGAAGGATGATGGGAGTGGTGTGGAGTACATTCCACTCAGACATTACTACCACAGACATACACGAAGCATTTTCTGGGAGCTGCAGGTAAATAGTTAGAAGAGGTGAAATGCTCTGCTTTGGTAATCTATAAACAGGGAAGGTGTTAGAGATGAGATCTGCAAGCCCACTTTTACAGTCATGAAAAATTAATCTTTCAAACGGAATCTTTCAATGAATTTTTTTCCCGATTATTTCAAAAGTTACCTTTTTGTTTGTTTAATATCAGCAATAAGAAAACACAGACAGAAGTTAGTCGTTAAGAGGTGAAGCGTTGCGATTTTCATATCCAGTTTCATACTCTTCAAACTCAAAGGAAAGTGGATAGAGTCACAGAAACATAAACCAGAAATAAAAATCAGAAAGGAGCAAATACACTCACCGGCCACTTTATTAGGTACACCTGTCCAACTGCTCATTAACACTTAATTTCTAATCAGCCAATCACA
>JAOUQZ010000017.1:16317100-16328085 GCA_028564935.1 Neosilurus hyrtlii
CATACACATCAACGATAAACACACACACACACACACACACACATTATGTTTATGTTACCAAAAGCACTCCTGCTTACTGTCATTTTTAAATACACACCTTAGATAGCATAGATTTTTTTGGAGGGGGATTTCTTTTTTTAGTCAAGCATTGCCTCCGCATCACACCGAACCACCACGAATCAGGTAAGGGCATAACCAAGCACATACCCTCTCCATGACACGTGATGCTGCCACCCGCATCTTTATAAACTGCTGCACATGCGTACTCAAGGACAACCTAACATACACTGAGCACATAGACGCCCATGATTGGCTGGCGAATGCTGTAAGTGACAGGAAGGCAAGGATACGCCATCCCCTGTGGTAGCTCAGCCACTACCGTGGCTCAACCAGGATTCAAACCTGTGATCTCAATCTTCAGGTGATAGTCATACACTTTTTTAGTGCGCCAATCGGGAGCTTGTTAGCATAGATTTGTAACAAAGAGCTGCTTCTGTAATCTTTAATAATATCCTGTTTCTCATCCACTTCAAATCACAAGGATCCTTTCTTGCGTCTTGTTACCTCCACCAACACGTTTATGTGTTACCCATTTTTTGTGTGTGTTCCAACACTTATGTGCAGATTTTCATGAAATATCCACCAGAACAGGGGGCACGTTTGTATGAACATGTCTCCAACAAGGAGCTCTGCTAGAGTTGCAACCAGTGAAATATCCTTTACATCACTGCACAGCACCCAGTATAGTGACTGTGACACAGTGTGCACTGCAGAGATGAGCACCCTACAAGAAACAACCATGAGTCTGATCTATCATAGGTGGACTGGAGACGACACCACAGCCATTTTTCGCACCCTTGCTGGACAAATATTTTACGTTAAGACCTTCATCAGATCAAGTTGAGGAGGGAGGATGTTCCAGCTCGCAGCCAAGACCATGAAAGATGGAGGAGTTTGGGGATACTGGTGTGATCAACAACAAGCTCGCATGATACTTAGTAAGGTTTTTGGATGAGGAAGACTCTGTTACATTTTGGAGATGATCAAATTCTGGATCCAGGGAATTTTTGAACAGATTCATTAACATTTTGGGATGAATTGTGGTTTTACAGCAGGCGCAGCCGGGGGTGCTGTTTTTATTTTCTGTTATCTTTTCCCCAGCTTGGTGAAGGATTGCACTCTCCGAGTCCACTTGTTCATCATGGATCTAATTAGTGTAAATCTATATCTAGCTGCTTTGTGGGTAAAATGTCAGTAATAAAAGGCAAAACAAACAAAAAAATACAAAAAGCATTCTAAAACATTACAACTACAATGAGAAGCCTTTCCTATGTTAACTCTTTCCCCATGACACCTGAGTGCATCGGAAGGAATGGGGTCATTAAACCATGGTCCTGAAACCCGAGGATGCAGTCTGGCTCTGCTCTGCACCTGGCACTACGCTGCTTCTGTTTCACCCAGCTGCCCCGCATCGTTCACATCCCCCACTCCACCCCTTCACAGCAATGTATACTGACACCCATAAACCCATCACCAGTGCTGATCATCATAGCCATAGGCTAGTGTTTTATCATAAACTTATTAGAGGATTGTCACTTCCTCTAGTGGCACCAACTTGCATAAAGATCTTAACAGCAACATCAGTGCTGATATGAAAAACTAGTCTACTATCTACTAGAAATACATTCTTTCATTCTCTAAACTGCTTAATCATACTGGGGTCACAGGGAGGCTGGAGACTATTTCAGCCATCTCTGGGTGAGGATGGGGTACCCTCTGAACAGCTCACCAATCCATTGCAGGGCACCACACACATACAACTACTCACACTTACACCTGGGGCAATATATACAGCCAATTAGCCTAATGTGCATGTCTTGGGAATGTAGGAGAGCACCAAGAGGAAACCTATGCAAACATGGGGAGAGCATACAAACTCCGCACAGAAATGCTCTTGCTGGGCCCCGGTTCACACCCAGGACCACTACACAATCATGCTGCCTAAAGAAGAAATTTTACATTTTTAATTACACTACCTGAACTGCTGCTACTCTTTACACCATTTAATTTTTTTATTCCATCTCATCTTTTTCTTTCTTTCGGCGCCTTATTCTTGTGTTGTCTTTTTTCTTTTTGTACCACTGTTTGCACCTAGTTGCACACTTTGCACTTTATGTAGCTCAGACAAAAGCCTTGGTCCTGGCTCTGTGTTGTCTTTTTTTTCCCAAATTTATTGTATGTTTATGTAGCACCTGGTCCTGGAAAAATTTTCATTCCACTTTGTACTGCGTCAGCTATATGTGGTTGAAATGACAATAAAGCTTTTTAAACTTGAACTTGAGTTTCCTCCCAGTACTTCGTTTTCTCCAACAGTTCAAGGACATGTATATTAGGTTACCTGTCCTGACTGATACATCCTATAATTGTCCCAAGCATGCACTAGTTTCTCAGCATCACGGTTGTAAGGTGAACATAGTGCAGATCTGGCTTTGTTTCTCTGATAATTATAAGCATTTTTATAAGTAATCACATACAGGACGCCAATGCTAAGCCAATAGCTAAGGCTACACCAAGTTCCTTAACTGTAGTTTTTGATTATTTGTTTCTATTGTGAAATTAGCAATCTTTCTGAGGGCAGATTTAGTGCCCCACTTTGGTATCAGGATTTATTTAGCGGAGTGTTACCGGAATACAAAATAATAGAAACTTGAATTGTAGTGCGCCTAAAAGAGAACCCTGTGGCACACCATATTCAGAATATTACATCTCTAAATACTGTTCATTATTCCTTAAAGTATTGAATTGGTACTGGTCTTTTAAAAAGATCTAAAAAGTACAGAGCTTGTCTGTTTTATCTGATCATGCTCTCACATTCATTTTTTGACCAGAAATATAGCCACAAGTGGATGCTAGCTGTAGCTCATGCTTGGAAATCTTTTTCAACTGCTAGATAACAACCTCCTCCAAAATCTTGGACAAAAAAAACATATTGTAGACATGAGTAAATACTTGTCAGGCTTACCTGAAGGAACACTGCTCTGTCTGGAAGCTCCCATCGTGGCTGGTACAGATCCAGCAGGATTACACTGATGCCCTGCCTGGCCAGTGCCTTTCCAAGCCTGAAGCCGAAGAAGCCAGCACCCCCGGTCACCAGCACCTTCTCACCTCTTCCAGCCCTCCGGATCTGCTCCGTGCACTCCAGCTTGGCGGAGGTGCTGCACTCTGGACTACTACACAAAGCTTTAACAGCCCCGTTGGCTCTGTTTCGGATCCCTGCACTGCTGGAAATCCGGCTGCTATGCTTGTAGCTCTGAGACTGGCACCCATTAAGGCCCGGCTCTAGCAGGCACCCACGGGGCAGTTGTTCCACTTGACACAAAGACCCATTCTCCTTCATAATGCACAGCCAGGTTCAGATGCCTCCTCTGTACAGCCAGCCTAGAGGGAGACCCAGGAACCCAGGGCAAGGAAAAAGGAGAGTGTGTGTGAAACTGATCTGCTTAAGAGGGAGTGAATGAATGCATAATTCACCCACTGAGTGGCACGGGTGAAGCTGGACATTCCTTACACATTGGTCAGCCAGATGAAACCAGTGCCATCACCTGCCTCTATAATAAATGGGTCAGGATTTAATTTGCATAGCGTATAGCATAGATATAAGACACCATCATGTGAGAGTGAGTGTGAATGGTTGTGTGTGTTAGCCCTGTGACGGACTGGCAAGCTGTTCACAGTGTACAGTGCCTTCACCCAGTGTCGGCTAAGATAGGTTCCAGCCTCCCTGCTTCCCTATTAAGATTAAACGGTTCAACAAATGAATGAGTGTCCAAAGTTCTTGAGTGTGAGGAGATGCAGTCCTCACATCAACTTCGGACTAATGAATTAATAGTTACACCTGGAGAACCCATACAACACCCATGGAGTGCTTCCCTTTCAGAGGGTGTTCTAAGTAGAGTCCATATGAGCATTTTGATTCAGATCTTTTTCTAGAGGAGTGAAGATAGCTAACATTTCAAGAAGGAGTCAATAAAGATCCAATTGAAACTATGTAAAAAAGCTAGAGCCCTTCCACTGTCAGAGAGTGCTTTAGAAAACAATGCATTCTCAAAAGTCCTTGAAAGAGATTATTTAAGTGGTAAATTTGGGGGTAAGAACATTCCTAAGTTTTACAACATTTCTGCAAAAAAAAAAAAAATCCCCAAAAGATTTAAGAAGCAAGTAGACACAAAACCTTTTAGGATTCTAGATAGATTTTTTCTTTTCCCATGAAGACATTCTGTTTTTTTAAATAAAACACCAGTAAAACAACATCAAGGAATTTCAGAAAAAAGTTTAACAAAAATCGGAAAAAACACAAAAATTGGGGTGAAAACATCAAAGAGTTATTTAACAAGACCACTGAAACAGGCACAATACAATACTTTCCTGATATTCTGATGTTTTACATGTTTAACTGTACCAGTGGGGTAGCACAGCGACATGGGATTAGCCCAGCAAGAAGGTCCTGGATTCGAATCCTGGGTTCAGGCGTTTCTCTGTAGAGTTTGCTTTTCCCCTGTGTTTGTGTGGGTTTCCTCCCATAGTCCAAAAACATGCACATTAGGCTAATTGGCTATTCAAGATAGAGTGTGAATGATTGTGTGTGTTGGCCTTGATATGGTCAGGTGAGCTGTTCAGGGTGTACCCCGGCTTCGTCCAGAGTCGGCTAAGGTAGGCTGCAGCCTCCCTGTGACCCTGGTAAGATTAAGCAGTTCGACAAATGAGAGAGTGATGAACTGTTCCAATGAATCTGCTACACTATGATAGGTTTTTGATATTTGATGATAACACTGAAAATGCTACTTGATGATACTGATCCGATTTTTCCGAATCACTACAATAATTAAACGTGGGATAATGGAAATGAATAATGATATCTCCACAAATAGAAATGAACACTATACAGGATATAATTATAAAGCTTGTAGCACTTTCTTTATACAGTACATGAACTTTCACCAGAAACTCCTGGACAGCAGCAATACAAAGTTTACCATCTGATGGTTTCCTGATATTTCCGATTTCTTTGTTAACAATCCTGAGCTGTTTTTTATTCAGTCGATTAGTATTCCAGTAATTTAGTATAAACTCCTGTCCTTCCTGTTGTTATCTAAATTATATCATCATCCAAAAAAACCCTCATAAAAACAGTATCTCGCTATTAAAAATATATCATTCCTTCACCCAGTCCTAGTGTCTAGTTTAAATGTTGATGCACTTCACTCACAGATGTTTTACAAAATACTGAACTTGGACCTATAGAATTAAATAAGTTTGCTTTCCCCTTTTTTAAAATTAATTCTTGGTCATGAAAATGTGCTGCCCTTCAAAACTACAACAGCATCACTTTTCCAAATGTCTTACTAATCGTCTAAATTATAACTGAATTACAATATAATATATAAACAAAACATTTCTATGTTCACATGCAAAAAAAAAAAGATGATGATAATAGTAATAATAATAATGATGATGATGATAATGACAATAATTATGATAACGATAGTATTAATAATGATGATGATGATGATGATGATATTAATGATAATAATAATAATATAATAATAATAATAATAATAATATGATAATAATAATAATAATGATAATGATAATAGTAATAATAATAATAGTCATGATAATAACAATAATAATAATAATGATGATGACGATGATGATATTAATGATAATAATAATAATAATATGATGATAATAATAATAATACAATAATAATGATGATGATGATGATGATGATAATAATAATTATAATAATATGATAACAATAATAATGATGATGATGATGATAATGATAAGAATAATAATAATAATAACAATAATAATAATGATGATGATGATGATGATGATGATGATAAGAATAATAATAATAATGAAAATAATAATGATGGTGATAGTGATGATAAGAATAATAATAATAATGATAATAACAATAATAATAATAATAATAATGATGATGATGATGATGATAATAATAATAATATGATAATAATAATAATAATAACAATAATAATGATGATGATGATGATAATAATAATAGTGATGATGATAATAATAATAATAATAATAATAATAGTGATGATAATAATAATAATAATAATAATAATAATAAAAATAATGATAATAAAAAAAATAATAAATGAGCCATAAGAGGCCATTCAAAATTAAAATCCGATACTAGTAATGAAAAATATAAAAGTAAATAAATAATGTGCTGCCGATGTTTATCAGGCGCATGCATGCTAATTAACCCAGGGATATGGGCTAATGTATAGGTGCATCTCATTAAATTAGAAACAGAACAGATGTTTCTAGAAAAGGGAGCTGCATATCAGCCTTCATCTGTAGATCTATAGAGGCTCTGAGTTGCTAATCCGAAGGTCTCGGGGTTCAAGCCCCAGAACCACTAAGCTGCCACTGTTGGGCCCTTGAGCAAGGCCTTTAACCCTCATCTGCTCAACTGTGTAAAATGTAAGTCACTCTGGATAAGGGTGTCTGCCAAACGCCATAAATGTAAATGTAAACGTACAAAAAAGATAATTCATGGTGTTTAGCAGCAGAGGGCGCCGTGGAGATATCTAAGAGGTGGAACCACTTCTAGTAAACAAAAGAAAGTGTGTGTGTGTGTGTGTGTGTGTGTGTGGGTGTCAATCAATCAAATAACTATAACAAATGTAATCAATAAATAGTCAATTTTATTTCATTCATAAATTATTTGAAATACCCATCAGGCTTTAAACAGCGTGGCATTGCACAGTAACATTTGATTTGTGTTTTTTAAAGGCAAATAGACAAAAAAAGAAAAGAAAAAAGAGAGAGAGAGAAAGATATCTGCACAACTAAGTGTGCTACTGAAACTCAACTACTATGTTGATGTCTTCATCTGCATTTGGTTCGCAGGGAACCAGTCAAGCGCGCGCCAGTGTCAAAAGTTGAATACAACAATCTGATAAAATCTAGAATTAGATAATCTTCTGTCATTTTGTTCAGTAGAAAAATAACCATCGAAAATATACAAATATAGGCTTCTTTAGTTTCGATTTTCTACACAATGAAGTATCAAAATACAACACGGAGACCATAGAAAGTTGGATCACGTGCATGCAGACATGGTCTAGCAGTGCCAAACAGTTTTAATAATATATCGAATAAAACATGCATTTTCATTAACGGCAAAAATACGACAGTCGATGCAGTCCCAGTTCATGTGCAGTCTTGTTTAGAACCTCGCCAAAGCGGGGACAGCACGGCGCCTGCGCACCGGAAGTCCACCGGAAGTGATAAGCAATCGCGCCACTTTTCTCTTAAATCATCCCCTCTGTATGTTGCACGAGTGCAACTTTCAGCTTCACGCCCTCCATCTGGTGGACCGGCTTGCTCGGGTACTTTAACCACACGCTTCCTTTCATAGCAGGTGAACACAAAGTCTGGACAGCGCGCGCTCACACGAGTCCTGGTAAGCCGAAAGCGCGTGCAGCCAGGAGCTCAGCCTTCTGCTGCATCCTCTCCCTCTGCTTGATGTGCACCCGCCAGTGCCTCTTTCTTTCGTCGCTCCTGGCGAAGCGTCGGCCACACACTTCACACGAGAAGGGCTTCTCACCGGTATGCGTGCGCATGTGCGTGGTCAGGTGGTCGCTGCGGCTGAAGCACCGCATGCACACCCGGCACTGGAACGGCTTGTGGCCCGTGTGGATGCGCACATGGCGGTTCAGCTCGTCTGAGCGCGAGAAACGACGGTCGCAGTTCTCCATTGGGCAGGAAAAAGGCTTTTCACGGGGCGCGCCCTTCCTGGTGCCCGTTTTGCTCGTTTGACCTCGGCCTCTTGTGCTTGAAGTGCTAGAGAAGAGCAGAGAGTCCAGCACTGACGAGCAGTTCAGATCAAACATCTGGCTGTTGTGGAAGGCTGCCCTGTAGAAAGTGTTTCCGGTAAGAGTGGGTGGAGTCGTGGTGGGAGTTTGGTTTGATGAGGCGCTCAGAGGAGCGCTGTGTGAGCACTGCTCCACGCAAACCGGCTCCTGTTTTATCCAAGTGTCCAAAGCAGAAGTGTCCAAAGAGTCTGTTTCAGGACAGAGTGGGGAAAGCAGATCGATGATGTCGTCCAGGTCTGCATCCTGATCTGAGAGGCGGGTGTCTGACACACTCAACCCATCAAAAAAGTCGCAGCCATGGCAGTCCTCTTCATGCTCCTTTTTAATAGTCACCGGAAACAGCTGCTGCAGGCTCGCCATATCCATAAAGTCATCTGAGGGGTCGTTGCAGAGCGGCTCAGGGGATCCCAGCGAGGGTGTGGAGCTCCCTGTGGAACCCACTGAGCCCTGTCTGTAGAGCGCGCTGCCACGGGAGCTCACACCAGTCACCGATTGAGAAAAGTCTTCACGATGGCTATCATACATGGGATTTGTGCAGATGCCCACGATCTCTGTGATCATATTGAGGAGAGCGTCAGCGCTGCACGTGGCTGCCTCGGTGTGGAAGGTGCCCGTGTATGTCAGCGGGGAAGGAGGCAGCCCGTCAGCCGAGCTTTCACTCAGGTCTGGAAGGAAAGCAGGATCCGGCTGCTCAACTTTAGGCTTCAGAAGCCCCTCAAAGTCTGCAAGGGTGGGAGGGACGAGGGAAGGGAGGGAAAGAGAGAGAGAGGAAGAGGTGTCATTACATAAGCTTGCACCTACTGATGCATAGACTACATGAGTCACTGCTTTGGGTCTAATAAAATCAGTGCATCAGTCAGATCAAGAGATTAGGCTACAGGTATGCATGGATTTTGCTTTTATTTTTTTAAAGCAAAAAACGGCGTTGTGAATTGCAAAATTATTATTTGCTTTAAATGTGTATTCGTGCAAAGCTTAGTGAAATGCGTGCCATGGACTTACCGGCATCACGCTCGGTCTGAGCGCTGGTTTCCGTCGCTGCGCAGAGAAAGTCCAGCGCGCTGAAGTCCACTGTACTGATCATTATGTTCCCTTGGCTGCGAATCCCGTCGCGAAAAATACACAAGTCACGATGAAAAATCCACAAGTCACGGATCACAATTACGCCACTGCGTGAAGCGTCAAGTAATCAATCTCCGATTTGGGTTCGGGATTCCCTGTGCGTTCCTGTGAGGCGCAGATTGTTCTTCGGTGAGTCTTCAGTTGCTCTTCTCCGTCGCTACGTTTACTGGAATCCCTCGTCCCTCTTTTATACCGGTCATCTAAACCGGGACTCCGCCTCTTGCTCATCTACGTCGACACGAGGATTCCCCGCCGTGTACCGACTTCGGTCCGCTGCTGCCCATACATGGGCAGAGGATGTGACGGGGTTTCCCCCTCCGAAAATGGGCACGGGGGAATGTGACGCAGAGGCGATTGTCCTGAAGACCGATGCGGTAAAACAGACTGAACATGAGACCGAGATGTTTCTGAATGGATTGCTATTAAACATTAATGCTAAATATCTAGCTTTATTGTGGAAAATCGTCCTATAAACAACCAAGCCTTTAACCTTATCTTGATTTCAATCCGCCATTAAACTTGCTGCGGCATCTTCATTGCTGAATCTGCGCCTATAGTGATTTTATAAACCTGGCAGGACACAAATGAATACAAATAAATAATTCCAACACGGTTTATCTGCTTTTCCTTCTATCCTCTGCATGCGTTTAGCCTGGGATATGTTCAATAGCTGCTGTTGGTGGTTTTGCGTTACAGGGGGTGATTGCTTTTCCTTGTTCGCTGAACAAAAACGGTATATAGTTATTTCTTCCAAAACAGTGTTAATGTGAGACAACAGGCTGTTTTGAGATCCACAAGTTTTGCTCGTTCGCAGCTGCCTGCAGCTTTCAGCACCGCGGACAGCAACCACAACACTGCGGCTGCAGCATCCGACACCCGCGCGCTCATCTGTCATCCTTAACCACCCTCTCAAATTCAGGTCAAAACTATCCAAATTTATGGCTAACTCCATTGCCAGACCAGATTACTGCTGAACACCAAGCATAATGTCTGCAAAGCGTGTTTAGCAGGCGGTGTTATCTCTGCTGCAGCCTTGCATACCTGTGTGCATGAAATCAGATTAATGGAGCATGGCGCCGTTTTAATGCGTGTTATGTAACGCATGATTTTACACTGTGAGGAATCAAGGAGACATCCATATACAAAATATAACGACTTATTACAACATCCAGCTCCATGATAGTCTGCATGAAATGCATTGTAAAGCCGTTCACCAATGTACTTGTTATATTTCCGCATATTCAACCAGGCAGCAGGATGCGCTCTATAGTCTCAGACAGATCCCATCATGTCCATAATGGTATACGTAATAAAAGAATACGTAGATCCAGTCTTACAAATAAGCCTCTATAATCATGATATGTCACATTAATAACGCTAATAAACTACTTCTTTCTTATAATATCTAAAAAAAGTTTGAATATTGGTCCATTACTTCTGAAAAGTTATTCATGGACTCTGTGTGACTGGTGTTGATTATGTGCAGTCAGACATAATAATAATCTTCACCATCATAATAATCATCATCATCATCATTATGCTTTGTACATAGTGTACTTTTAAAGATTCACTTGAGTTAGTAATTCTATTCCATCTCAATATCTGTTTCACTCTGGTCAGAGTAATGCTGGATCTAGACCCTACCCTGGGAACACTAGGTATAAAATGAGATTACACCCCGGAGGGTGCAAGTTCATTACAAAGCATCATACACACATAAATTCCAACGCTTCTTCACACCCAGGCACAATTTCTCAAACTCAAGCCATCTTGCAGAAGCCTATGTCTTTGGAAGGTTGGGAGGAAACTGGTGAACATGGAGGACAAAATGCCAGATTGATATGGTCCACTAACATGTAAATAATGTAAAAGGTATATATATATATATATATATATATA
Source organism: Neosilurus hyrtlii (assembly GCA_028564935.1). Taxonomy (NCBI): domain Eukaryota; kingdom Metazoa; phylum Chordata; class Actinopteri; order Siluriformes; family Plotosidae; genus Neosilurus; species Neosilurus hyrtlii. The sequence goes on from JAOUQZ010000017.1 coordinate 16,328,041, forward strand.
TATATATATATATATATATATATATATATATATATATATATATAT
>JAOUQZ010000017.1:16328788-16340915 GCA_028564935.1 Neosilurus hyrtlii
TATATATACATATGTATATGTATATGTACCTTTTCATAGTTTATGAAATTCTTAAGTTTAAGATAAATTTATTAGAGCTGTAGTTAACATAATTAGAAATATGAATATTTGGAAAAAAATAAACGGATTTAAGTCTTTAAGGTTTATAACTGTTGCATAACAACAACAACAACAATAATAATAATAATAACAAAAACACTGTCGCTTATCAGTCAATAATAAAGTTAATGGCTATTTAAAAAAAAAAAAGTTTAAAACGAATGAATTACTTTGCAGGTTTGAAATTCTATTAAACACATTTCTGTTGCCGGATATGTAGACCATAAATGGTAGGCGCCTCAGAACCCTAACCTAAATAAAAACATCCGTGATTCACAGTGTTTTCAGGCATTTTTGTGTTGGGATGTTTCCCTCGTGTGAGTCCCCGCGCGTGGGAGATCACCGGGGCCACCCGTTCCCGTTTACACACAGCGCGAGCTGTCAGCACGAGGCGGCTTTTCCGCGCCTCCCTTCCCAAAATAGTCCCGCCCACAGAGCGCGCGCCTGTCTGCATGCCTGCCTGCCTGTTCCTCCAGAAGCGGAAATGGCAGTTTGTGAAATGAGCTCGCCTCTGCAGCATCAGCCAGCTAGTGAGAATGGTTAACAGGCAGGAGATGAGTTGTCAAGAATAGACACTTTGTGCATGTATTAATCATTTTAAACAATATGAGGAGGAACATGCTGATGATCAGACAGCTTTTGTGGATTAATATGCAAAATAGATGACAAACGTGTACTGTGGCATGTGTCTGGAATGTACTTGCGCCCATGTCTGAAACACAGCAACAAAATAACCAGGTTATAAATAACCCAAGTTTGCATAAATATGGAAATCCAGCCTTGGACAATCCATCTGTCACCCATCCATCCATCCATCCATCCATCCAGCTATACCACTCATCTGTCAGGGTCGCAGGTAAAGCTGTAGCCAATCCTGAATGATTCCGAGTGGAGGTGGGGTACACCCTTAACAGGTCACCAGTCTATTACAGGTCTAACACCTGTAGGCAATTTTTAGTCATCAGTTGACCTAATGTGCATGTCTTTGGACAGCGGGAGGAGACTGGGGTACCCAGAGGAAACCCACACAAGCATGGGAAAAACATACAAACTCTATTTCCTACATAATGTCTAATGAAAACACTCACTCACTCTCTCATTCTTCTGCCAGGCCTCTTAATCCTATAGGGTCATGGCGAGGCTGGAGCCTATCTCAGCCGAAGCTAGGCAGAGGCAGCGTACACCTTAAACAGTATGTAAGATCATCACAGGGCAATCTACACAACCATTCAACCTCAGTGGATGGATGGATATTTTAAAGCATTTCATTTAGTTACATAATTTCAGGTCCAGGTTTTGTTCTGAGTAAGACGTGTGAGTCAGATGAAAGTGCAGGTATTGGTTGACATCCATCTTTAATTTTAAACCTGAAATTAGTCAATTAATGACAGGATTAGAGTTTAGAGCAACAGAAAGCTGTTTGTAGCATAGCTTCCTGTTGCCAGAAGACTGTGAGCGCACAGAGAGAGACTGTCTGCTCCATGTGAACATCTGAGTGTCTCTGACACACTCAGTTATATTTAGTGTTGAAACATTCATCTTACAGATCTGTTTCTCTCTCTGTCCGCAGTGTGTGTGTGTGTGTGTGTGTGTGTGTGTGTGTGTGTGTGTGTGTGTGTGTGTGTGTGTGTGAGTCCTTGGTTAAGAGATGCACATGGCCTTGATTAAGAAAGCAAGTCTGGCACAAATGCACTGACAGTCATAAGAATGTGCGTCAAAAGTCCACACTGCTCACACACTGGAGACTGGAGAGCTTCTTATATCAAGCAGATGGAAGAACAAGAGACAGAACAAGAAAGAAAAAGAGATTTCAAAAAGTTGAAACTGATCTCCTTCCCAAATACATGCTAACTGAGATAAATAATTCATAGAAGTTTTCACCCCTTCCCTTCTCTTCCCTTTCCTGATGCCCCTCCTCAGTCCCCTTTCTCTTTATCCTGCCTATTTTTTTAGCTTCCTTTTTAAAAAAATTATAATGTGGGTGGAGTTAGGCTCAGAACTGAGGATGAGGAAGGGAGCAGTATGATTTTCATGAATAATGGCTTTATGAAACAGAACAGAATTATGGATCATGCATTAAATAAATTTTTAAATGGGTGGCACGGTGGCATAGTGGTTAGCAAGAAGGTCCTTGGTGAGGGCATTTCTGTGTGGTGTTCTCCTCGTGCTTTTTGTGGGTTTCTCCGGGTACTCCGGTTTCCGCCTACAGTCCAAATATGCATATTAACTTGCTGTTCTAAACTTCTCCTAGGTGTAAGTAGGAGAGTGAACGTTTGTGTGTTGCTCTGTGATAGTTTGGCGAGCTATTTAGGGTGTACCTCGCCTTCGCCCAGTGTCAGATGAGATGAGATTCTAGCCTCCCCGTGACCCTAGCAGGATTACGCGGGTCAGTAAATGAGTGAGTGAATGAGTAGATTTTATAATAATTATTAATATGTGTATATATAAAGATTTTACAATGTTAAGAGACATAAAGTGCTATAAGGTATATGTAGACATATTGTAAATATGACTGTACTGAACTTAGAAGTATTTTGCCCTGATTAGCTCATGGTTTTCTCCCTAAACAGATATAGAGGGATGTAGAGGATTACATCAACAGGTTTATTATCAGTTCCATGACCCTCAGGATCTCCATGGCCTTTAACTCATGGCGAAGGCTGTCTCAATGTCCCGCCTCCTTCTTCAGTATAAAGCTTTGAACTGAATCCTTGGTTTCTTTATTCCTCCACACACTGATCATATACATCACCTCTAACACTATTCACACACACACTGCTCATGGACTTCATTCTCAGCAGCTCTCCTGAGGTTCTATCCCTCTACTGCATTGTCGCTGTATTGCTTCTGTTCGCGTTAAGATGCATGTTGAGACGCCGCCAGTCCTCCAGAGGCATCACGGTGGTGCCGTGCTTGCCGAGTGTGCCTGTCATAGGCAGTTTGATGCAATTGCGCTCACCTCTTCCTCCACATTTGCTCTTTTCCAAGCTGGCCGGGAGATATGGGCCGCTCTTCAGTTTGTACATGGGGCCGCATTACACACTGGTGGTGAGCGAGGTGACGCTGGCCAGAGAGGTGCTGTTACACAAGGGCAAAGATTTCGCTGGACGGCCCAAGATGGTGAGTACAAACGATTTGTTTTTTGGATCGCACCTATTAGAGATGTTATTATTTACATTACTGCTTACAAGTTCCTGTCATGAAAAGTTCCTAAATAAAATAGAACATCAGTCGCTCTCAAATAGAAATTAGATACATAAGGATGCCCAAATATGGCTCTTGTTTCTGTTAATAATCTCAACTATTTACTGAAACACGATTACTCAGGATCTGCTCTGGTGTCTTGGGTGTTTCTGTGTGGACTTTGCATGTTCCCCTCGTGCTTGTGTGGGTTTCCTTTGTGTACTCCAGTTTCCTTTTACAGTCCAAAGTCCATGCACATTAGACTAATTGACTGTTCCCGATTGCTCATAGGTGTGAGTGTGATTGGGAGAGTGATTGGTGAGCAGTTCAGGGTGTACCCCCACCTTCGCTCAGTGTCGGCTGAGATAGGCTCCAGCCTCCCCGCAGCCCCAGTAGGATTAAGTGGCTTGGTAAATGAGTGCGAGAGTGAGTGCTTGAATGCTTTTCTGACAAGACTTACAACAGTGACCTTAGCTCTGCATTTTCACCACTAAATAAACACCTCCCTTCTGCCTCTACAAATATAACTCCACACTTACGCTCACACACACACACACACACACACACACACACACACACACACACACACACACACACACACACACACACACACAGTGCTCAATCATGCTGTGAAACCTTGTCCTCTGTCATTTCTCAAGGTTACTACAGACGTGCTGACTCGCGGGGGCAAAGACATCGCATTTGCAGACTACAACACAGTGTGGAGGAGTCATCGCAGGCTAGTGCAGTCCTCCTTTGCGCTGTTCGGGGAGGGCTCCAGTAAGCTCCAGACCATCGGTATTAACGCTCACAACAAACCTAATGTTAGCTAAGTTCAATTATAAAATGAAGGAGCCTCTTCAGTAGCGTTGGTGATAACATTATAGAGTATAAATAATAGTATGATCAAACCTACCTTGTTTTATTTTATTATATACGGAGATATGGTGGCTTCTGGGTTCGATTCCCGGGCTTGGGCCGTTTCTGTGTGGAGTATGCATGTTCTCCCCATGCTTCTGTGGGTTTCCTCTGCATACTCTGGTTTCCTTCTACAGTCCAAAAACATGCACAATAGGCTGATTGGCTGTTTCAAATTGCCCCTAGGTGTGAGTGAGAGTGTGAATTGTTGTGCGTGTGCTAGCTTCGTGGTGGCCTTGAAGCTGTCCTTGGTATACCGATGCCTTTACCCAGAGTCGGCTGAGATGGGCTGCTTAATCCTACTAGGGTTGAGAGGGCTGGAACCACTCGTTACTCCATTCCAGGGCCCAAACACACACACACAACCACTCAGACTCGAATCACACTGTGTATGCCTTTGGACTATTGAAGGAAACTGGAGCACCAGGAGGAAGCCCACGCAAGCACATGGAGAAAATGCAACTCTTGCCAAGCATGGGGCTCGAACCCACGGGTCATCCTGTTGTGAGGTGGACCTGCTAACCATGACGCCACCATTCCGCCCAATAGACATGCACATTATGCTAAATGGCTACTCTAAATTGCTCCTGGATGTTATAGTGGGTGTGAATGGATGTTTTTTCCTAGTAATATGCTTTGTAGAGGGCTTGCGATGGACTTAGATGAAAATACACATTGCAACCGACTCCACAGAAGTGGCACAGTGCATCATGGGATGCATACTGGAGTAAACATATATATACTCTATATATTTTATATTTCTTCTTTGTTTTTTTGTTTTGTACATATATTATGTTTTCATGTTTGCAGTATTAGATGCTGCAGATAACTTGCGTTCGGAGCTGCAGGCCTGCAGGGGGCAGTCTGTGGATATGGGTCCAATCCTTATGCGAGCCGTCACCAACGTGGTATGCAGGCTGGTTTTCGGGTCGACCTACGACCCCGATGACCCTGAGCTCCAGCAGGTCATAGACTATAATGATGGTATAGTCCAGACCATTGCACGTGGAAGCCTGTTGGATATCTTTCCTTGGTTACAGGTTTGTTACAGTGTAACACTTACTTTTACCTCACTCTAACGTACAGGTTTATCACTCCTTACACATTTATTTGGCGTGAGATTTTATTTGGACTTTTCTTGCCATTGACATCCTCTGTGTACAGTAGTGATATTAACAATTACATTCTGTTCATACTGTTACAGATTTTTCCCAATAAAGACTTGGCCAGGCTGAGACAGTGTGTGTATATTAGAGATAAATTACTGAGCACAAAGCTGGAAGAGCACAAGGTAAAGCACAAAATTATTACCCACATATATGAGCAATTAGAGATATTGTTTTCTTAAGACAATTTTACAATACCCCCCATGCAATCCCCCTTTATTTAAACAGATGTAACACATGAATTTGCAAGAAATTCAAGGCAAAGCTGGGGTGTGGCCACCAATTAAACAGCTGTTTCTCAGACACTGCTAGTCCAATCAAGATAAAATTTGGTGGACTGTATCTTTATGCTAATTTGTAACTACATTTCTAATGATTACTGGCCCTGTGCATAACTTAACTGGGAAGTGGGAAGTTGAAACTTGGAATGATGTTCTCCATTTGCTAGCACCAATCTATCCAGCTAATTGTGATGGCACATCTTCCGAACCGTTCCTATCCTATCCTGATAGGGTTGCGAGGAGGCTGGAGCATATCTCAGCCAACACTGGGTGAAGACAGGGTACACACTGAACTATCCATCCTGAGCCAGACCATGACAGGGCGAACGCACACTACCATTCACACTCATATCCACACTTAGGCGCAGTTTGGAACCGCCACTTTGCCTAATGAGCATGTCTTTGGACTGTGGGAGAAAACCGGAGTACCCGGAGGTAACCCAAACCAGCATGCAAACTCCACACAGAAACACCCTCGCCCAGCCTGGGACTCCAACCCAGGACCTTCTTGTTGTGAGGTTGACATGCTAATCTCTGCTACTATATTGACCTCCCTAAAACATTTTAGAGATCACACTGAGATAATGTCAGGAATGGCAAACAGTGTAAACAAATAGTTTAAAAATGAATAGTTTGTTCATGGTCTCTTTAGAATTCTCTGGAACTTGGCAAGAACTGGCCACTGGGTGTGCCATTTGCAAAGTATGCTTGGACTCCGTCAATTGCTTCTTCCATTTTCTGGTTCAATTCAATGATATATTTACTATTGTATCAATCCTGGCAGTTGACTCTTACACCTGGGGAGCCACGAGACCTCCTAGACGCTCTCCTGAGTGGGTCCAGTGGTGAGGGCGGTGTCACAGATGATCACATTTTGATGACAGCAGCAGAAGCATTTGGTGCCGGAGTGGAGACCACATCCACCACTTTACTGTGGTCGATAGCGTTCCTCCTGCACTACCCAGAAGTATAAAAACACACATTTACACAGTTTATAATCCCAGTGACAAAATATTTATTCGAAAGGCACTTTATTCTTCCTCTGCTGCTGAAGGTGCAAGAACGACTTCACGCTGAGCTGGATGAGTGGGTGGGCAGGGACCGTCAGCCTTCATTGAGTGACAGGACCAATCTGCCGTTCCTGGAGAGTGTGTTGTGCGAGGTTATGAGAATTCGCCCTGCCAGTCCTATCCTCATCCCTCATGTTGCTATGCAGGACACCAGGTAACCATGGCAATGCCGCAGAGAAAACTAGTGCCACCAAAGTGGAAAAAGTTCCGGTTGCCATGGTGATGCACAGATACAGATAAGGCAGGAATGCAAATCCAAATCGAAGTCAGAGCATTAAAAATAGCGAATTCGTGGTGAAGCTGGTAAGCTTTGGATGTTTTTAGGAAATCACAGGACATTGGATTTTACAGAGCAAATATTGGATTAAATCAATTACAGACTTTTTTTTTTAACGATGCTTTATGCCAACAATTTACAACTAACCTTTGCTAGCAATTTACCACTAATTATTTTTTACAGTGTAGGAAAAGCACTATTTTGCTGAAATAACCTCCTATAAGACAGCCGAACGTCTTGCTCTTTGCAGTTTAGGAGGTCATAATGTTCCGAAGGGGACAAGAGTCTTGGTGAACATCTGGGCAATCCACCATGACCCAAACCACTGGGAAAAACCTGACCAGTTCAGACCAGGTACACACAGCTCACACACTATTACATATCCTTTTACCTCACTCACTTATTTGCACCTGTAGTGTGATCATCCCCTAAGCACTGTTCTCCATTAATGTTATAAGTATGGTGTGTACATGTCACATGTTTATCCCTTCTTCTTCTTTTCTTCTTCTCCCAATCTTAGACAGGTTCCTGGACGAGGCAGGTAAGAGGATAACTCCATCCAGTTATCTTCCATTTGGGGCGGGGCCCAGAGTGTGTGTGGGTGAATCATTGGCCCGGATCGAGCTCTTCCTCTTCCTCAGCTGTCTTCTGCAGAGGTTCCACTTCAGTGCTCCTCATGGCGCTTCCCTGCCTGACCTGCGTGGGCGCTCTGGAGTCGTACTTCAACCACAACGTTACACGGTCACAGTAAAACTGCGTCATTGAACGTGGCCAGTGATAATGTAATAATATGGGTAGTTCTTGACATAACCTGTTCATGCAGTATTAAGGATAACGATAATCATCTTAACAAGTTCACAGTTATTCACCAGAGGCAACGTGGATGTTGCTGAATAGTCCCCGAGATATTTTTTCAACATGACAGTGATGATATCACCTGCTCCAATTGATTGTAATAAACCACGAGTGTTTGTTGTTTTGAACCAAGCATTATCCACTCAGACTAATGTCTATTAACCCCTCAATAGCAGAATAATCAGACTGCACTGTTCCAGTGTAGTATATGGTATAATATCCATCCTTCCATCCATTTACCTATTCATGCACCACTCCACCTATTCATCCATTCATCCACCTTTTCATTCATCCATCCACCCATTCATTCACCCATCCATACAGCCATCCTTCCATCCATCCGTCCATCCTTTCATCCACCTATTCATTCATCTACCTATCCATCCATCTATTAATTTATCCATCCATCCACCTATTCCTACATCCATTCAACTATTCATACTTCCATCCATTCATCCATCCATCCATCCACCCTACCATCCACCTATTCATCCATCCACCCATCGATTCATCTATTCATCTGTCTATAAGGACTTATAGGCTAAGGATTTTTTCCCCTAAAATGTTCTATTTTGTAATATTATTTTAACTACAATATTTTTCATGTAACATGAAACAAAACATATAAACTTTATAGAAATGCTGAGGGAAAATTTGGTGGATCGGATTCTTGAATTCAGATATCAACCCCTGGGTGAGGCCTGGGTGCCCATCTACCTCACAGCAAGAAGATCCTGGGTTCAAGTCCAGGGCTCAGGCATTTCTGTGTGGAGTTTGCATGTGGGGAGTTTCCTCCGGGTACTTCTTATTCCTCAGACATTCCAAAGACGTGCACAGTGGGCCAACTGGCTGTTCCAAATTGCCCCTAGGTGTGAGTCTGTGTGTAAACACACTCTCACCCTCTCACACAAACACTAGTACACCCTCTTACACATACAGTAACACTCTCTTACACACACCATCATACTGGCTCTCGTACAAATTGACTGTGAAATATGTGTGTCTGTGTGTGCATGTGTGTTGTCCCTCCAGTGGTCTCCATCTCCACCTTGCCAAGCCTAGGACGCAAACCCAGGACCTTCTTGCTGCACACACACACACACACACACACATGCTAAAAAAAGACCAGACAAAAGTTTTCGTTGACTTGTTTAGTGGTAAAATCATTTCGAATAACATTTTCACACCTTTCACAACCTCACAGGGACACCAAACATACTCTATTGCTCAGACTAAAGAAGGTTGTCATAGTAACGCCACGGCAGCACCATGGGAACGCCATAGTAATATGAGTGTAACTCGGTACTGATGCCATAGTAACACTAGAATCGGCACACACAACCTCTCAGCCGTGGATTACATTTATTTTTTTTAATTTTTTTATTTTTTTTACAACTGGCTTCTAACGCTGTACTCCAAATGACATGGCATGCTTAGAAAATATATCATTTCACAGAGAGCATATATATACTGTATAGATAGAGATATATATATATATATAATCTGCACCTACATATATATATATTAATTTGTATGTGTATTTCCCATATTGATCGTTGTCATAAAGAGTCTGTAGGCTGCTTTTGTGTTGCCAATGAGCAATGCTGTTTCTGTGTTTTCACATTTAGACATAAAAAAAAAATGTGAAGAACAATAGCAAACAAAAAAAAATTAATTTAAATAAATAAAAAAACAATGTCCTGAGGTTTATCCTTTCTTCTTCTTTTTTTTTTAATTCTTCCATGGTTGAGGTGCAGCATCTGTTTGGCCAAGCTGGTGTTCTGAAACTCTGGGAAAACTAGAAGAATGCAGTTTTGTTTCGGATGTGTGTGTGTGTGTGTGTGTAAGAGAGAGCGAGAGAGAGAGAGAGAGAGCGCACGTTGCTTCGCGTGAACCAGTGAGGAACCTACATTTGGCTGCTAAGCTCCGGTTAACATCAAGCAGAAGATGGGTGCCTGACCTGGTGTGAACTACATTACCCAGAGGCACACAGGACGGCTATGTGTGTGTGTGTGTGTGTGTGTGTGTGTCTGTGTTATTGCATGTTTACTGTCGGCAGCGTTTAAACCAGAAGGTTTGAGCAGCTACGAAGTCTATCGATGTGTACGTCTCTGCAACAGAGTCTGCGCCAGAGGCTACGATGCTAGCCAAGAAACGAGACAGAGGGCGAGAGAGCTTCAGATAGAGTAGGTAAGAGAGAGAGGCGGGGTGAGGGGAGAGGGGGGGAAGGGGGGGGGGGTGATGTTGTTGTATGTGCTACAGACTACAGAAGTTTTACTCATACTCAAAGGTTTGTGTGTGTGTGTGTTAGAGTCTCCCGGCAGGCTTTCTGTTACGCACTGGAGAAGCGAGGATATTCATCCTAAGACAGACAGAAAGAGGGAGAGACGGAGAGACAGAGAGACCTTCCTACGCTATGCTATTAAGTAATAGTTTCACTTTTCACCACCCTACGATGTCAGTCTTAACGCAACAGCACGGCTAGTTTAGACTCGGACTACAAAGCAATCCACTTTTTCACAGCCGTAGGCTCTCACAGCGCCGTTGATGACGCGCAGACCTTGTATACTGGATTTTAACAGCCAACCTGTCCATCAAACGCTTTCCATGGCTATAACGACTGCATCGCAGTGCGCCGGCGTGGCTGAGCCGGAGCCGCACATGTCGCCGAGCTCAGAAGGGGAAAGCTGGGCACGGACGGTGCAGTCGGCACTGTCGTGGAGGTCGACGCTTGTGACAGCGCTGGGTTTGTCCTCTGATCCATCCCTGGCTTCGTCCTCATCGTCTTCCTCCTCGTCCTCCCCTCCGTGGTCGATCCGACAGCGGCAGACCTCGATGCCGGAATCTCCGGTGAGTCGCCGCTGCTGGAAGTGTGTCTGATCTACGTCAAGATCGCACACCGCCGAATCGCGCCGCTCCGGCTCCAAGAAGTCGGGTGAAAAGACTGCAGGTTTGGGTGGAGACTGTGGGTGAGAGGCTGAGTTGTGGGACTGTGATGCAGCTGGCTCCGCCCACTGCACAGGTGAGCTTTGATGCTCAGACATGGCGCCCAAAGGGTCAGAGATTGGGGATAAGGGAGGAGGGAGGGGAGGAGAGGATGGAGATAAAGGAGAACAGGATGGAGGAGAGGACGAGGGGATGGTGATGGGGGGATAAGACGTATTTTGAGTTATATTGCTGGGTGGATGAAAGAGGTTGAAGTCGGTGGTTTTATCCTCTCTGGATGGACTGAGGTTGGACATTTGACCCTTGGTGCTAATATCATTAATTTGGCCACACTGAGGAACATTAGCGCTTTCGGTGATGATGCGGTTATTAATCTCATTTGAGTTACTAATTTGAGTCACGCTAGCAGTCTCATTCAAATTTGCACTTTTTTCAGTGTCACCAATCACATTGTTGTTAACTGTTGGATTAGCGGTGGTTTTAACAGTCCTGTTGCCATTACAGTCGAGGGAGGCGGAGTCTGACAAGTCCATCTCCATCACTTCTGCTGAGGAAATGGGGCCAGGCTCATTAAAAGGTGGAGTTGAAAGAGTCTCAGCGTGTCGTTCTGTGGCATGTCCTGAACCCGAGTTAATGGGCACCGCTTCGCTGTGAGAAGGCGTAGAGGTGTGGCTAGTGTCGGTCTCGTCTGTGAGCTGGGCAGAGGAAGGGGAGGAGCTACAGGGCGAAGATGGGCAGCAGGAGTCACATGAGCAGCTGGTGTAGTTGTCAGAGCTCTGCGAGGACAGCATGTGACTCGGACCGGGGTGGGAGGAGCCTCGAGGGTAAGCCACCGAGCTGTACGGAGGAGGCGGGGTGCTGGGTTGCGCTGCTACTTCCTCATAGGATGGCAGTTTGAGTGACGCAAGGAAACCTGCCGATACAAAGAAATAGAGATGATGCAAAAAAAAGAGCGTGTCCCAAATGCTAGTTTGTTAATGTTAAAGTGCCTACATGTGCATCAGGTGACATTTTGTGTATAGATAAGATGATGTCTAGCGTTTTAGACAAGAAGAATGAGAAAGAGAGGAGGGATGAAAAAAGAGAGATGTGTACTGAGGTCCAGCATGGAGGACGGGTAGCTGCAGGCTCCGTGGTAGGCCATCAGGTTGATCTCCCTCTGTCTCTGCTGCTGCTGCACTCTCTGTTTAGCCTGGCGATGTCTATACGCACAGCAGCAGCTGAACAGGATCAAGATACTCCATAAGAGCCAAAACCCTGCCCCACACACACACACACACACACACACACACACACACACACACACACACACACACACACACACACACAAAA
>JAOUQZ010000017.1:16348946-16373445 GCA_028564935.1 Neosilurus hyrtlii
TATATAGTTAAACAACAGAGGTCACTCTAACCACCACTCTCTGGTTTTCGTGTAGGGATTTCAGGAGCTGCTTTAGCAGGACTTTCAATTTGCTCCCTCGATGCTTTCTCCACCTCCTCATCCTCCTCCCTTCCGCCCTCGGTCTCTTCTCTTTTAGCCTTCACTTCCTCTTCCTGCCTTTGCTCCTCCTTCTCCAGACTCGCTCTCTGGCTTTCCGGCTTCGCCCGGCCGGGTCGCAGGTTACCAGGTAACAGGGAAGGGTTGCTAGGAGTTAACGGCATGGAAGGTGGAGGAGGAGGAGACCTGGACTTTTTGGGCACGGGAGACCTTGGAGGCTTAGCGGAAGTCCTAAAGCCACACGGCACAGGGAGAGAAAATTCAGTGGGTATGGCAGGAATCATTGTCCTCAGCTCCAACTACAAAAAACGGTTGGTACCTGGCAGGGGAGGGCTGCTTGACTTTAGTGCGCTGGCTGCCAGGAGAGGGCGCTCTCTTGAAGGTGGCAAGGCTCAGAGATGGTGTGGGACAGGACAGATTACTCCAGGACTTGCGCACATAGTCCTTATCCTTCCTGTCAGGCTGATCATGGAAAAACAATGACAAAAACACAGTTGAGAAAAAAAAAAACAGAACAAATAAAAAAATCTTAAAAAGTAAAGAAGCTTGAAGGCATCCAAAATGTTTTATTGTGAAAATCACACTCCCAGCATCAAGTACTGATCACACAAAAAGGCTCTGGAGTAATAATTCAGGGCTTTAGGGGGAGTTTCTACTTTAACCATCACACTATTACCATTGATGTCACTGTTGAGGCCAAAAGAAATACAAATAAATGCCGTAATGGTAATGTACACACTCACACAGTACAATCTCTTCCTCTCATGGGGAACAAAGTTATTAATCCAGTGTCTGTGATTAAAAACTCTAAATAAAATCAAATGTGAGTTTTTACAGGCAAAATAGTTCAATGCTATTCAGATTTGAAACCAGTTCCTTGGTGTACAAGAGTGAGTGGACAGATTTGGTGGAACAAGTGGTGTTCTGTACAGTTCGAGGGGAGAAAAACAGCACATGATCTGGATCGAGACTGATGCCTGTGTAACACATTGAATTCGTCTGATGCAAATCAGTTGCCCTGTGTCTCAGATGTAAGCTCTTAATACTATAAGCCCCTTACAAAGTACACACAGCCAAAGGCCGGTGCTGGTGTGTGTGTGAGGGGGCTATCAGGTCAAACAAGAACATTCCAAAGCTGATGTATTTCCGGTGGAGATTAAAGTCTTATCCATACACACACACACACACACACACCTCATATTTAATTTACTAATAAATTCAAACTCACTTTCACATACATATATTAGTATTTTTATGAATCAAAAAATTGTTGCCCTACAGTGTTTGAACCACATTAACTCATATATTTAAAGAGTACCCGTACTGGTCATCCTTACAGCATAATTTGTGTATGTAACACATTTAAGTGACACAGACGTTTATTGTAACATAAATGACCATCAAAGGCAGAATAATGGATAATTCTGTCGAATTTACATTTTTTATAAGATTGATCATGCAAACCTGTGACCACAATACCTAATATGGAACTAAAATTATCACAGAATTTGAACCGAAGAAGTAAATAAATTTTTGGTGTGATGTGGGCGGTTTTGAAGGATTTTCACGATAGAGCGAAAATGCGGAAATCACCCAGAATGCGTCGTGAGCAAAAAATACAGAGGTCACAAATTACAGAACAGGCCACCATAATTCTACATCACCTGCCATGATAACCCACGTAAGGATAAGATTCCTCTACCTTGGTGGAAAACTCTCTCTGAGAGCATTTCTAGACTTTTAATGCAATGAAATTAATACAAAAAAATTTGCAAGGATGTAATAACATAATTTCACAATTTTTTACACAAAGGCATCTCTCCCCTTCATTCAACTGGATTTTCCTCAGAGTTCAAGCTAAAAACACAGAAAAAGTTCATATCTGACAGTCTTGTGTCTTCTTACCGTCATATTATGGGATGCCCTTCTGCATGGGCTTCTCTCTGGCCCAGCTCTTACGGCACGCTCCAGGCTGAGGTCAGCTCTCATTGGTCGCTCTGTGCTGCGTGACTGCGGGTTCTTGATGGACAGTGAACTCATGTGGTGACAGGAGGCTGAGCGAGGACAAATGGGGGTCACTGAACCAAGGGGCAAAGATTATGTAGCCGAGCAGACCGTGTGGAGTATGAGTTTTTTTTAAACAGGGATGAGGGGGTGAGAGGGTGAATGTAATATGACAAAGAAAGAAAGAAAGAGAAAGTGTGTGTCAGCATCTAGAAAGCAATAAAAGGTCACGTAGCGACTACAATCATTCCCAATGGGCGGACCTGAAAGTATTGCACAAATGAAAGTGGGTGTGGCCGAGCACAAGTGTTCCTCCTGAAATAGGAGTCAGTAATGAGGGCGTTCTGCGTGTTAGCGGCTTTTTGCCCCAGTTGTTAGCAACAGAATAGGTCAGGAAGAGAAACAGAAAGAAAGAAAAAGACGGAGACAGAGAGACACGCCCAAAGACAACAATAGAAATAAAGTAGCATAATGAGTCTAATGTTTACTCTCACATGCAGCCTTTGTACATATGATTTAAATGAAGCCACACAAACACACACAGGTTGGTGTAAAAGCAAACCAACAGTAACCGTGGTAACAATTTAAGGATAGAGAAAAAAACCCTGAAAGACCCATTCTGTTTCAGAGGAAAAGGAAAGTTGGGCAAAAAGGGCTCTAGTCTCCATCATCAACCTCACACACAAACACACACACTGCTTTTTGTGCATCCTGCCTTACCTGCATCTCCAGTCAGAGATATAGCACTACGACTTCTGGCCAGGTACGAGTGCGTTGGTGTCTGTAAGCGATTCACTACATTGGTCTCCCATGGGGTGAGAGGCATACGACGTACACCTGAAACACACGCACCTTAAAAGTTGCGTACCAGTTTATTATTATTCCCTAAGGCTGCTTAAGGGATCACCTGGCAAGCTGAAAATACAGAGCATGAAGAGCCAAAGCAAACACACCACAGAAGGGTGAGAGTGCATGCATACATAAGACCCACTTCCATTCCCATGGTAATCCATATTAATCAAGCCATTAGCATGCTGTAGGAATACATGCACTGCTCAGCTGAATACAGTTAAAGGTACAATTGGGACGTTTAAGTATAAAGGTGCAATTTGTAAACTTATTCCTAAAGGTACCGTATGATTGTTTATGCTTAAAGGTACAATCTGTAAATTGACGCTTAAAGGTGCACTTTGTAAACTTATGTTTAAAGGTACCGTATGCATGTTTTCCTTAAATGTACAATTTGTAAACTTATGCTTAAAGGTACCATATGCATGCTTACACTTAATAGTGCAATTTGTAAACTTGTGTTTAAAGGTGCAATCTGTAAATTTACACTTAAAGGTGCAATTTGTAAATTTATGCTCAAAAGGTACTGTATGCATGTAAATTTCAGCTTAAAGGTGAATCTTATAAATTTACACATAATTGTTTGTGAAGAGTTAGGAGCTTTCTTTGCAATTGCACTTCATCTAGGCTTTAAAATAATTACAGACTGCTCCTTTAATGCAGCACACACTGTCTTTGGGCCGAAGCTGGAAAAGACAGGATGTGAAGTTATGGATAATATAATTGGGGTGATCTCCTCACAAACACCCCAGACCCAACACCAGCCCTTCAAAACATGCCAGTTTGCCCTGAAGTAACTCCACCCACACCCACACATTCACTAAAACACTACCAGGGCTGAAGATTAGCGATCATGTCTGTCTGTTGTGGAACAATTTCTAGTCTAGTGGTTTATTTTGGAGTGCACTTCCATTCGAAAAGCAGACTCAGATTAATTTTTTAAAAATTTGCCGTCAAGCCTCAACCCCAGGTAGTTTTACACAGTGAGTGAGAAAAAATAAAAGCTCTTGTGGTGAATCCACCTGCAGCTCTGTCCTGATGGAGCTTCTCTCTGGACGCTCGAGCTTTAGATGGAACTTTATTTATTAGGCAAGAGGAGGACATGGACGTCCGCTTCTGTAAGCCTTAGACCAACAGCACAAGATGAAAAACCGCACACGCGTTAAACATTATCGACTGAGACTGATTTACATCATGATTAAGCATCTCATTGTAATTACTGCTCATTACATAATAACAACTACAATTTTAAATACTGTAGAAACAGACCATGCATGGGGCAGGGACATCTTGCCTTCAACCCTTGAGCTAGTATCTCACGGAGCAGCGAATGCTGACGAATGTAGCCTATTTGGGGTTTCATCAGGGTCCGTGAATGGTTTTTAGAAACAGTTTTTTTCTGCAAACGGTTGTAACAAGTCGCTAAAGTTCTTTTTGGTTCGCCAAGTAGTGAACACCATGCTGGGAAGGGTTTGCTCTTCTTTTTTTATAGTGTTGGGCTCATCAATCATTCTTTTTCTTCCTCTTCTTTCCTTCTCTTCCCCTAGAGGATAGCTGCAGCAGCAGCCAGACAAAGTAATTCTTCCTCAAGTTGTAGCAGCGCGTTGGGCTTCTTTCTGACAGAAATTCATATCTATATTCTGGAAGTTCACCTTCTATATCTGGGGAGGGTTTGTTTACCCGTTTTCTTTTTTGGTGGTACAATTCCAAGATTCGCCTGGTATTTTACCAGGAATTGGTAAAAGGTCCCAAATGTTCCCAAACAGTGGCAAAAAAGTGGCTAATAGTTGCTAATCATCGAAAACACTGTCACTAACATATGTGACCCGCTTTAGCATAATACGCAAGGTTGTGTTTTGAGTAACAGTCAAAGCAAGTTGAAAATGGCGTACCTGGACGAAAATTAGATATCGCCAAAAATACATCCATCAAAGCGTAATCTTCAACATGACCAAGTTCAAATATCCATAAACACAATCTATCCATGTTAAAATTATTGTTTAAGAAAAGGTTAAATGGCTTTTGCGATTGCTCAGGGTATTTTCTTATTATTTTTATTTACTACCAGAATACTTTAGAATCCCAGAAGGATTCCCTGAATCATACAACACTAAACCAATGAGAAGCCTCAAAACAGACATGATTCGGTGGAAATAGAACTCCTCTGTTGCTAGAAAGACTATATTATAGTTATAAGTATATATTACATATATATAAAAATCATATTCTATACAAGCCATATTCAGCTCTTTATATTTACTTATATTACTTAATTTTATTCTTTTTTATATTGAATTAGCTTTTTATAAAGTGTGTTCTGTTTATTCTTTATCTGTGTACTGATTTTCTTATGTGATATGTTAAATTTCCCTGAGGGAGTCATCCCAAATGGATCAATAAAGTTAAGTCTAAGTCTAAGTACCATGGTGCTGATTGGTGGAGAGCCGGATTAATTTAGTTTTAGGATGTTCGGGAGTTTCAGATGCAGACATTCAGAAACTGGTTCTGTAACTGTAATTGTTATTTTCTCAAAAGTAGCAGTTCCTGATTAGCGACATTCAAAGTCATGTAACTCAGTTCATTTTCATGCTGTAATCATGTCTTATACCTCATTCTGAAGCAGATTCAATTGTCTTTCCAAATACATGAATATCATAGGATGTCAAATATCCTACTTAATACGTATTATGCTGGAGTGGGGGGGTCACATTTGCTAACAGTTGCTTATGTATGCCAACTGTCTTTCGCAAACACTTCCACACACAAATGCTAATTGTTACTAATCATCGCAAAATTACAGAGGCGAACCCTGATTTTCATCAACATTCATCAGTAAAGTTGGCAAATTCAAAACTCGCTACATTTGTCAGCACTCTGTGAGATACAGACTTAACTAGTGTCCAAATCCTGCTGATAGAACACATCTACATAACATGATGCTACCACCACCCTGTTTCAGTTTAACAACTTTAATATATAAACAAAAGCAAACAAAAAAATAAAAATACATGATGCACACAGGACTGAATGTGTGTTTTTGATAGGAACAGGAAAAGATGAATATGCAAGAAGGTGTGTGCATCCGTGTGCGTTTACCTCGGTCTGGTGAGTTTAACAGTGTGGCAGAAGATGAAGACAAACGTTTATTTATGACTGGGTCTGCGTGTTTGGAGAGATTCATAGTCGAGACTGACCTTCTGTCAACATCTACACACAAACACATACACAGCAACAACAGACACAATGGCATGAGACACAAAACAGAAAGGACAAAGCGTGAACAGAGAGCTCAGTACAGAAACACACTGACCATGCGGACAGACATGATTAATCGAGTACAGACAGAATGCGGAGTGAAACAGAGACACAGAGCACTAACACTTAACTTTCTAATGTCCTTTTCTGCAGGATGTTCCAGTGTAGTCAAGGTCACACACCAGGCTGTTCGCATACACTGACTTCTACTCATCTTTCACTCACGTATTTCCCGCACGCCAAGTCAAGTGTGGACGCCCTATCACATGTGACCGCCACTAACCAGGGAGGGATGCAAATATGCATGCACATTCCCCCCTCAGTGAGAAAGGTAGAGAAGGTAACCAGGTTCTCTTCTGGTTGAAACGTGTGAAGAAGGTCTGGAGGGGAAAATGTCCTGAATACGCATTCAAAACTGATTGGTCAGCACACATCCTCAGTTAGACCGCATTTATTTATCAGTGTACGCAAATGTGGCTGGGCAACATTATAGGATCGCCTACTCAACTGACGCCCTCTATGGAAGATGAAGAACATACTCGTTTGCATGACAGCGATCATGCAGGTCATATTGAAGAGTGACAGCAGGCAAAAACAACCGGCTAAATTCTTTAAAAGTTTGTAATAATCGTTTTAATTGGCTGAGGGGTGTTTTGCGCTGACATTTCAGACAGTTGTGCTAATATGCAGAGTTGAGCCCAAGCATGGGAAATACTGTGTGTGATATATGAGGTACGTGCCCTTTGATCTCAAGCAGCACTTAGTCACATGACCAAACACTCAGCGAATCGCTCAGGGTCACTGCAGTGAAATCAAAACCAGACATTTTGCATAAATAACTTTGTATTTAAGGTGCCATGGCAACATATAACTAACCCTAAGCCACATAAAACCAGGTGAGAAAGGGGCCTGTGTGTGAGAGAGAGAGAGAGAGAGAGAGAGAGAGAGAGAAAGAGAGAGAGAGAGAGTAAAGCAGAAGCCAAAAGAGAAAAATATAATGGGATACAGTGAGAGTGAGAGATGGTGACTGAGAGACAGACCAAAGGGCAGACAGAGCAGTAAAGAGAAAAAGAAAGCAAAATGTAGAAAGAGAGAGAAAGAGAGAGAGAGAGAGAGAGAGAGAGCGAGAGAGAGAGACTAAAAGACAGACAGAGAAAAAGAAAGAGACAGACAGAAAGAGAAAGAGTGTGCAAGAGAGACAGAAAGAGAAAGAGAGAGGGACAGACAGAGAGAGAGACAGAGAAATAGAGCAACACAGACCGAAAGAGACAGAGACAGACAGAAAAAAAGAACAAGAGAGACAGACAGGGAGACATAGAGACCCAGAGACCCAGAAATTCAGTGTGAATGTGTGAGTGAGTGAGAAAGAGAGAGAGAATATGAGAGAGAGAGAGAGAGAGAGAAACAGAGAGAGAAAGAGAGAGAAAATAATAGAACGAAACAATAGGGAGTGGCGATTGAAGCAGGGCACTGAGTCAGCGTGTGAGTGGAGCGAGAGAGAGATTGTGTTTATGTATACACACTCATGCTTTCATACACACATTACTGTGCTCTCTCTCTGTCTCTCTCTGACACACACACGCACACACACACACACACACACACACACACACACACAATTTAAAAGCGAATTCACACACATATGCAGAGCACGCACATTTAAATGAAGGCTCACAGGACAGGACCAAACAAACACTTTGTTTTTCTACCATGAGGTCGTTTCCCCTCCTACCCTGGTGTTTAAATGTTCATCATGAAGAAGTGTAGTGTCGGTGGTTGGTGTTGTTTATTGAGGTGTGTTTACCGCTGTTGTGCGAGGTACTGGACGTTAACGTTCCTCCCCAGCTCCAGCGGTTCTGCTTCGGTCGGACTCGCTGACTCTTTTCCAGAGTTCTTCGCACCACGGCTTCACACCGAGCCTGGAACACACACACGTGTAACATGCTTTAAAAAACCCTCAAGCTCCAGCTTCACACAGCACACAGACCTCTTAGAATCTTTTCTCTTTTAAAAGTAACGAATAACTTTCGCCGTGTATTAAAGATAGCAAGTTTAAGGTGGTGTAGTGGTTAGCACGTCCACCTCACAACAGAAAGGTCCTAGGCTCGAGTCCCTGGGCGGGTGATGGTGTGTCTGTGTGGAGTTTGCATGTTCTCCCAGTGTATGTGTTGGTTTCCTCCCACAGTCCAAAAACATGCACATGTACATTGCTAATTTGCTGTTCCAAATTGCCGCTAGTAAGACCCTAGTAAGAGTTAGCAGTTCAGCAAATGGGTGAGTGACTTTAAAACGCAGTGTGTCCCATGCTTCAGGCATGCTTCCCTGCCACGAGCATTCTAGAAACTGATTCTGACCCAGAGTTCCAGGAACCATTTGATTTCCTACTACAGAGGAGGTACTTTTCTGCTGACAAAAACCACCTCACTGTATTTAATGCTGATTGGTCGAAATGGCTTTTCTCTAGAACATTCCAAAAAAACAAACAAACCCAACAACAAGCAAACAAAACACACACTACCACGTGGTTCTGATGCACGACCAGCAGCGAGGAATGTTGAAATGTCACCTCGTCTTATACACAAGTGCAGAGTTTGCTTTGTATTTTTTTCTCCCTTTAGGAGGCTAAATGATTGAATCAGTGACTCATGTGCTTGTAGCTGAGTCAGAAAGTGTCCTCGATCACCTCTGTCTCAGCTGTGTTTCTGTACCGCATGCATACATTGTATGCATAACACTCATGTTACGTCATCTCTCTCGGTCTTCCTGGTTCACCGGCTGTCCTTCCTTGCCCCACCAGGAACAAGACCTGTGGTTTTAAGATACCCCGACTCAGTCGTCTAGCCATATCAAATCCTTAAACTTGCCCACTTTTCCTGCTTTCAACACACCAACTTCGAGAACTGACCGTTCGCTTGCCACCCCATGCACCACACCTCATGACAGACACCACTCAGTGGTTCTAACGTTATGGCTAGTTGGTTTGTGTGTGTATATATAGTGAGGATATAAATTGGAAGTATTTTGGTGATAATAAGAAAATAACCTTCTCCTCTTCTAGCTTCTGCCGTCGTTTCTCCTCCACGGCGGCGTGCCTCCTCTCCTCCTTAAGCCTATGCTCCTCCAGACGTCTCCTTCGGTCCTCCAAATGCTTCTCATAGTACAACTTCGCTCGCTCCTCACGCTCTAATAACTGTGCCTTTTGTGCAGCTAGACACACACACACACACACACACACACACACACACACACACACACACACACACAATGTATAGATGTGAGATGTAAAGATTCAGCAAGCTTTAGAGTGTGGTTATTTATAGCATACACAATAACAACAAAAAACAAACAAACACATTACCTCAAAGCCTCACATTACGGGTCACTTCCCGGTCATACTTTTTCAAATTTATTAAAATAGCAAACAAATTACCAAAATCTATCAAGCCTAAACTTGTGCTTTATGACTCAGCACCTTTTACATAACTCTTTGTGGGTACCATGGCAACCAGGCCACCAAAAGTTTACATAATGACTAAACCTCGCCACGGCAACCTGCCACGTTCACCTAATCATGCAGAAAGAGTGTGTGTGCTTGCAGTTTCATCAGAGAGGATTTTAAAAAGACCTCAGTCTTTTCTGCCCGGTGAAAATTATTCGGGGAACAATAACTGGGCGGGTCCTAAACTATCTCCAACACGCATACGTACACGTATACACCCTCAAAAAGCATGTGACCGTAATCTTGTACCCTATGATGTAATCTGTGAAAATGTGAAAATGAAGCTGCAAACATCAAAGCTAAGGTGCTCATCTGGCAATTCATTCTGTTGAAGGAAAACGACAGATAAACGGATGGACAGACGAGCAGGTGCGGAACCTGGACAGGATACCAGTTTAGGGGCATTCCACAGTATTTGGTCCGTGGGTCATCAAAAAAAAAATTCCACTATAAACAAAAATACGGTTTGATTGTGATAAGCCCTGTAATCAAAACCCTAAATCAACACTATATCAAATTCTCAAAAGCCCTGATATTGGAAAATTCTCCTAGTAGAGGATAAACGACCATGTCCTGTCCATGATGCTACATTTTGTTGTATTCTACAAACAGTATATATACCCAAAAATAAAAAAATACTCGTAGACACTTAGAGAAACGAGCTGCCAATGAAACTGCCTTAATTTCTCTCCCCCAAAAAGGTATACAACTTAAGAAGAAATTAAGAAATGTTCGCCTATAAAAAGTTCACGGCAGAATTATGTCCTGTCCATGACGCACTTATATTATTATCTCTTCCCACAGGCATAAAACATATAACCAAAAATAAAAATAATTTCACAATCCTACAGGCAAACATTAACTGCACGATGAGTAAAACCTAGATACTACATTTATTTACAGTGTTACGAAGGATTTAGTTCTTAAAAATGTCCTGTCCGTTACAATAAATAAATAAATAAACAAACACCGTGGCTTATTCATGAACCGTCATTCATTCTAAAAAGAAATTATGAAAAATATTAAACCTAGAAAATATCAGCCATAGCTTTTATTCCCAGTACAAACAGACACAAGACACCTAATGGATATTTCTGCTAATTTGTAACAATAATAATAATAATCGGGGTGGCCCGGCGGCTCAGTGAGTAGCAAGTCCAGCTCACAGCAAGAAGGTCCTGGGTTCGATTTGTGTGCTTGGGTGTTTCTGTGTGGAGTTTGCATGTTCTCCCTGTGCTTGCGTGGATTTCCTCAGGGTACTCCGGTTTCCTCCTACAGTCCAAGAAGCATGCACAGTAGGCTAATTGGCTGTTCCAAATCACTCCTAGGTGTGAGTGTGAATGTTTGTATGTGTGTTGGCCCCGCAATGTCCTGGCAGGCCTCCCCCGCGACCCTAATTAGGCGACTTAGAAAATGAATGAAAGAATGGATGGACGAATAATAACTGGACTGCACATGCAGCAGTGATGACACTGCACACAGTATCGCATCAACCGGTGTTCGAAAGCATGTCATACCATTCAGTTTCTCTCTCTCCTCCCTCCTTTCTCGAGCCAGTCTCTGCCTCTCATCGAGCTTGAGCCCCAGAGGCTCTGCACACACACACATCAATGTTTAATCAATCAACAGACAACACAATCATGGAAAATATGAGGTCCTGTTCAATACATGTTCATCTGATACATGTGTGTATGTGTGTGTGTGTGAGAGAGAGAGAGAGAGAGATAGAGAGAGAAACCTGGTCTCTGTAAATCCGCAGAGCTGGATATAATGTAGGTGTTGTGTCCGGACGCTGCCGAGTCTGCCCGACTTATGGGTTTCTTGTCATCGCCTCTGAGGTGGGAGTCAGAGTCTGAAAGACAGAAAACAAACTGCTTAGACAAACATTATTAATGACACACATACTGACTGAATGTGTAAATGTTTATAGAGACTACATTAGCAATTACACAAAACACCAGCTACTAGACAACACATTTTGTGCTGACTGCTGGCACTGAGCCAGAACATTTAAAGCTAGCGAAACCGAAAGTTATCCATATACACAGTAGCAGCACAGCACAGAACAAGTTCTTAAATAAATCACAGCTTTAGTTCATTACATGATCCTCAAAACCAGTGAGGAACTAGCATTAAGCTGTTAGGAAAATCAGCACTGTCTCTCTACAGCCTATTTGCATGTGTGCTCAGCCTCGCCCCGCCACGGTGGGGTGATGCGGACTTCACGTTTATGTTTATGTGATCCGGCTTGAATAAGGAAGGAAGTGTATTGCAGTGGATATGAGTGAAGGGCGTGAAGATGGACGCGTGTTCTCGGGGAGCGATTACATTTTCTGTAAAGCTGCATGCCTGCTACAGTTATGACAATCACATACTTGAATCGACAATCAAATTTCAGCTTTACACCTCAACAATCTGGCGACATCCCAGACAGCTTAAATTGTAAAAAAAAAAAACAGACGCTCCCGCCAAAAGGACCATTTCATAATATGCCGATATAAAACAAGAAAAGCAAGATTGAAAGTACCAGCTTCAGCGTGCGGCAACTAAATGTCCAGAAACCTAATATACAGTTTTGCCTCTGTGACCTTGAAAAGTAGGTCAAGGTCACTCACACACAAACTCATCCTAGCACTCATAGTAGTGAGCCAGCATACCCAGCTTCAGCCCCATCTTCAGCGCGCGGCAACTAAATGTCCGGAAACTAAAGTGTGACAGACAGATGGACGGACGGAACCCATTCCTACAGCTCTCATGGGCAGGAGGAAAAATGTTCAACAAACAAATAAAGCTGTGGGTTGACTTCATTTTAGCTCAACATTTTTTGTTGTGGTTAAGCATGCTTGACTTGAATTTGACTTGACCATTAATCAACACCATCATCAGCACTGCCACTACATCAACACCATCACCAGAACTGCCACTACAGAAAACTAATCAACCTCTTGACCAATCAGAAAGAAGAAAGTGTTTGATATGTACATTACTACACTTCTACTCTACAAAACTAGTATTAAGATATCATCTTCAATGTATGACGACAACAGTCATGTGTTCGCAATCCTGACGAGCTTAGTGGTCGACGAACTGGTTTTGACTCCTATATCAGTATAAAAACGCATCGTGGCTGGTTGTGGATCAGATTTGTTCGCTTCTACTTAGATCGAGAATCAGATTCTCCTCCACACCAAACAATTATCATTCATTTCAACATCCTGATTCAGTTTAAATGGTCTGAATCTGCTGATCAGCCATCCTGAGTATTGATGTCCCACCGACCACTGGGGTCATAGCGGTCCATCTGAGGCTCATACTGATTTGTGATTTAAAAGCAATCGACAATCCTGTGCATCTACGTGATCTCATGTATATATTCACACCCACACCTTCTCCATCTTATCTGAATCAGCAAGGCTGAACACTGGGAGATTGCATGCTCTCCCCGTGCTTGGGTGAGTTTCATCCGAATGCTCCGGTTTCCTCCCATCATCCAAAGACATGCACATTCAGTGCGCACCAATGACAAAGCTATTCCAAGCTGTCCCTATTTGTAAATGTGAGTGTAAATGGTTGTGTGTGTTGCCTTGCAATGGTCTAGCAAGCTGTCCCGTCTTCGACCAATGTTGGCTGAGATAGGCTCCAGCCTCCCCGTGGCCCTAAAAGAGGATTAAGCTGTACGGCAAATGAGTGAGTATTGAGTGAGTGTTATATGACTTGCACACGTATACGCACACAAAACACACCCTCCAACATCCACGTCAAGACATTCTCTTTAAGTCCAAAGTCTTTAAGCTCGGAGTAAAATATAAACTCTCTCCATGAACTGATAGAGCTCAGAACTGGCTCCATTACTAACAAGCTTTCAGACATCTCATTTCCCAAACAAAGCATGCACTGTAATCCTGGACTATTAGACTGGTAGTATTCTTCACAGCTCATATTTTTAATGCAGGACTTCTTTCTTATTAATATTATAAACATTAAAAACTGGGTCTCTGAACTGCACCAAAGGAAAGTATTTACACGCTCGAATCATGGCAACATCGAAGCTATCTTTAGCTTTTCTCTAGGTGGGAAGGATGGTGTTATTTTTTCTGCTGTCAATCACTCACACACTCACCTGCTTAATCCTACTATTAGAGTTTTGGGGAGGCTGGAGCATCAGCTGACACTGTGCGAAGGTGGGGTACCCCCTGAACAGCTCACCAGACCATTGCAGGGCAACCCACGCGCAACCATTCACACTTACACCTAGGGGCAATTTGAAAAAGCCACTTAGCCTGATGTGCACTTCTTTGGACTGTGGGAAGAAACCAGAGTACCTGGAGGAAACCCGCGCAAACATGGGGAGAACATGGGGAGAACTCGGCATAGAAACACCCAAGCACGGGACTTGAACCCAAGACCTTACTGTGAGGCAGGCATGCTAACCACTACGCCACTGTGCTCTCAACTAAAAAAATAAAATAAAAATTACCACCAAGCCACTGACCTACTGCTAAAAAGGGGGCAAGTGACTGAGGGAGGAGGTGAGAAGTTAGGGGGGAGGTGAGAAGTGGGCGAGGAGGGGGGGGTGTAGAGGGTAATGATGAGTCTTGCTCAGCGTAAATTTAAAAATGAGCACTGTTTCACAGACTCTTATTCGAGGGCGGTTTTAATAGAGATAAGAGTTACTCAACTCTGTTAAACTTCATGGTGTAGATACGTACCAAATGGTTGATCAGTATGAACCTCGTACAGATCAGGATGACTCGAACCGGTAGATAGAAACGTGCAATCTGCAACCTGTCTCTGCAGCATATTTTAAGACTTAAAATTTTAAGATTTTAAGGCCTAACGTATCGTGCAACATTACCGAAAGTGAAAAGAAACTTGAGGATCAGCCCTGTGACTCGGATTCATTACAAAATGTAATGGTATCTTCCGTGGCCAAAGCCACACCCTTCTACTGCGCTGGATGAACATTGGGGTCAGTAGGTTTGAGAATCTTGTTAAAAGTCAAACTTATGGATAAACTGCACTAAAAGCATGTGGCAGAGGTAATGGTACTGCATTTATATTTGTTTTTAAGTGTCTTCCGCGGTCCAAAATGGCCGACACCTGTTCCAGACCCCCTTTTCCCGGATGCCCTGAAGCCTTCGCAGCGACACTCATGTTCCGGAAATATAAAAAGTCCCAATTTCACCTGACCCATTTACTCACTATCAATTTCCAAACCTTTCTATGCACGAACAATAGTTTTCAACCCCCAAGAAATACAGCGAAGCACCTTTACTGCTGAAACACCTGCGGGGAATTTATTTATAATAAAAGCTCCGGATCTCATTAGCACATCAGTGTAATCTAATCTGAATGTATTCACTCCCCATAGAGACCTGCTGAATTAGAACATGACAGAGTACTTTATCCTCCATATCCTATGGCTCTTCCTGATGCTGGAACTGAAGCTTAGGGTTATTGGGGTACTGAGTTACAGGACTGCCAGGGAGACTGAGGCATTCTGGGAACACAATGAGAAATCCTGTGGTTTACATATCACCATTAATTATCAGCTTCAACTGAAAAAACATCAAGACGAACACACGGACACGATATTATCTTCCAGGCCTCCAGTTGGAGTTGAAATATGACTGCGATAATCTCAACCTGTGAATCTGCATCTCATCTTCTTTCCCCTGACTCACTTCAGTCCAGCAGGATCTGATTCATTCCAGCAATCAGGTATTAAATACGAACTACAAATCAAACACACAAAATTTACAAGGGGTCCATGAAAATCACTCTTGCAGATCAATGACCCCCAGAGTTATGCCAGAAAGAAAAGGGAACTCACATCAATGCTAAACTGGACGCTACGCACGAGATCCCCCCCGCTGTGCCAGATTAAAAATGTAGTCCAATATTACGTTACATTTAGGGATCTATTCCTGGTGCAGGCTAACTGGGTTAAGGAGGATTTAGCAGAACATCCTCTCTCCGTGCCCTCAAAGAGCCGACGGTGAATTTACACACGCAGATGTCGAAAAAAAAAATGTAGAAACAATTAATACAGAACGCTTACGAGATGTTATTAATTAATCAGCACTTCTTTGAGTTTTAAAGATAGTATCAGATGTTAGTGGGCACCTACCAACATACTCAGGTTGTTTATTTTTATACATTAAGCGTATATACAATAACAGGAACAGTGCTACCTGACTTGTTCGCTATCTTGGAAAAGCTCATTATTAAGCTGGATAGCAAAAAAATTATTGGCGCCGCATGAATTTTTTTCCCCCCGAAAAACCTCAAAAAACGCCTCAGACAACGTGAAAACGACACAGAACACGATTCCGATGATTGTGATTCTGAGATTGGTTTAGGTCTGTTCAAAATAGTTCAAGGCTGAACAAGCCTGCTGCTCTGTTGATGGGTTTCCGATGACGTCATGAACCTCGTATACTTCCTGCGCCTGACACCTTGTGAGTCATCCGAGTCATTAAATAAATAAATTAATTAATAAATACAAAGCACAGCTATGGTACATACATGCATGGTACAGGGCTGTACAAAACACCCCAGTCCTGGAGAAAAAAGAGGCACTTTCTGATATTCCAAAGGTGATAAAACACCAGGGAGCAGATACTAAACTCTTGTCTCTTAATAGAGGACCAATCAGATCACACTATTTACATGTACTATTGATATTCTCGAGAAGAGTTGCCTTCAGTGTTTCCTTTCTTTTGGACTGATGGTCTTTATAACGCCTGGTCAGTCCAAACAATCGTATATTTCTGTTCGCAATTAAAACTAGGGTGGCACGGTGGCATAGTGGTTACCACATCCGCCTCACCGCAAGAAGGTCCTGGGGTCAAGTTTAGGCATGGAGTATTTCTGTGTTTCGTTTGCACGTTCATCCGTGTTAGTGTGGGTTTCCTCCAGGACCTTCCTTAGGATTAGGCTAACTGGGTATTCCAAATTGCCCCTAGGTGTGAGTATGTTTGCCCTGTTTAATACCAAACAGAAATCTATTATATGACCAAAAACTAGCAGTTTTGTGAAAAATCACAAGTACATTAAAGCTGTTAGTTCCTGCCCCACTCATGGCTTAAAGGCTTAAATATTTTTGGTGTGTGTGTCTGAAAGAATGACACAAGGCACATTCCAGTGATCCAGTTTGTCTGCCACCCAGGAGATGGCACAGTCACCTGACCTCACATGGTTACTACCGACATCCTCTGCCTTCAGGTCATGTGAGCCGGTGTGAGCGTGTCAGATATTAACCACTCACACGTTGCCACTCCCAGTAACCAAATAAGACCAGGTTCTACTCGCAGGAAGTTGGTTTATGACTCTGATAAGCACCGGAGATCATTTTGAACAATGGTGGAAATGCAGAATAAACTCAGAACTCCACTGAGGTGGGTAGAAAAAGATAATAATAAAAGAAAAAGATTTGATACAGCAAAAAGTGCTGTATCAAAGCACATTAATACAAAGTTAAGTGGAAGGGAAAAGTGTGGAAGAAAAAGGTGCACAAGCAGCAGATATGACAAAAGCCTGGAGAGGACTGTCAGGAAAAGGTCATTCAAAAGTGTGGGCGAGCTTTGGACTTGGGCTTCAAATGTTGTATTCCTCTCGTCAAGCCGCTGCTGAATGTCAAACAACGCCAAAAGCGTCTTACCTGGGCTAAAGAAAAAAAAAATTCACTGGTCTTGTGCTCAGTGGTCCAAAGTTCTCTTTTCTGATGAAAGCAAATTTTGCATCTCGTTTGGAAACCGAGGTCCCAGAGTCTGGAGGAAGAACGAAGAGGTACACAGTTCAATAAGCTTGAAGTCCAGCGTGAAGTTTCCACAGTCTGTGTTAATTTGGGGAGCCATGTCATCTGCTGGTGGTGGTCCACTGTGCTTTATTAAGTCCAGAGTCAATGTAGCCGTCTACCAGGAAATTTTAGAGCACATCATGCTTCCTTCAGCAGACAAGCTTTACTAAAGATGCACACTTCATTTTCAAGCAGGACTTAGCACCTGCCCACACTTCCAAAAGTACCAAAACCTGGTTTAATGACCGTGTGATTACTGTGCTGGATTGGCCACCAAACTCGCCTGACCTGAACCCCACAGACAATTTACGGCGCATTGCCAAGAGAAAGATGAGAGACATGAAAGCAAACAATGCAGAAGAGCTGAAGGCTGCTGTTGAAGCATCCTGGTCTTCCATAACACCTCAGCAGTGCCACCGGCTGATAGCATCCCTGCCACGCCGCAGTGAGGCAGTAATTCATGTAAAAGGGGCCCAAACCAGGTACTGAATACATATTCATGATTATACTTTTCAGACGGCTGACATTTCTGTATTTAAAATCATTTTTTTAAATTGATTTCATGTAATATTCCAATGTTCTGCAATTTTGGATTTGGGGTTTTCATAAGCTGTAAGACATAACCATCAAATTTATAACAAATAAAGGCTTGAAATATTTCACTTTGCATGTAATGAGTCTATATAATACATTAGCTCCAACTTTTAAGCTGAATTACTAAAATAAATGAACTTTTGCTTGATAATCTAATTTTTTGAGTTTCACCTCTATACCAGATATAGAGTAACTGCTTACTTACTTAACCAGTTGTACCCAAATATCACAGACTGCCATTCAAATAATAATACTGCACTAAAGATTTAAGCATTCAATCAACATTAGTACAAGCAATCAAACCTTCAAAATCCAAGCTTCCGCTTTACACCGTGAGTCTGCAACCGTTCACAGAGGACCGCTACGCTACTGAAGGTGTGTTCACACGATACCGTTCATGATCAATCAAAGGAAATTGGAGAACATCGGTACATATTGTAAAACATCAGCATACATCGGAGAACATTGTAGAAATTCGGAAAAAAATTGGGGGAATTTTGGTGGGGTTTGTTGTTGTGTACCTCGGGGAAACAGGAAAAAAAATTGAAGTAACGTCAGTACGCGTCAATAGTGAATCGTGTATAAAATTTGGAGGCATTTCGGTCACATATCAGACAGATATCAGATATAAACTGGAGGGACATTGCTATAGATTGCAATAACATCGAAGCAAAAATCTAAATAACATCAGGTGCCAATCGGAGAATATCGGAAAGAAAATCGGCTGAAATGTCATCATAACATAGGGTAAATAAAAATTTTTGTGTGTTCAGAGTATATAAGTTAAACAGAGGAGAAAATCTTTATAGGAGTCTATATCTCTATAGGAGTTTTCTGCTGATTGGCTCAACTCGGTATCATGTGAGCGCACCTTTAAGAAATACTACAGATGAATAATGTGCAATCTGACATGAGGTTAGTCTGGATTTTAGGTCGCTCTTAAAGCTCTGTTATTCAGTCCGGATCCACCGGGATGCCTTTCAGCTAACAGCAACAGCACCATGATAATTTATGTCAACTGTAGTAATTTGTACACAAAAAGAAGCTAATTTATTTTTATTTTTTTAAATGTCAACAAAACAACTGTGAATGATCAGTAATGGTACGTAATTAAAACTAGGTTTTCTCCTCTCACGATATCTGTAGAAATTCCCATGTACTGTAACGGGCAGACCACTGAACGGTGCTCCACTGAGACACCCTCGAACTGTCTGAGGAACCACCTTATCCAAGAATATAAACTTTAAGAAACCTGCCAAGAAAAACGTTTTAACGGAGGTTGGAGCAGTGGCGTACTGGTTAGCACGTCCGCCTCAGAGCAAGAAGGTCATGGGTCCAGGTTTCCAGGATGGGTGGAGTTTGCTTGTTCTCCCCGTGCTTACGTGGGTTTCCTCCAGGTACTCCAGTTTCCTCCCCGAAAGACATGCACATTAATGCACGCATGATTGGCTGTTACAAAATGCCCCTAGGTGTGAGTGTAAATGGCTGTGTGCATTTTGGCCCAGCAATGGTCTGGCAAGCTGTTCAGGATGTACCCCGTCTTCGCCCAGAGTTGGCTAAGATAGGCTCCACCCTCTCCATGACCCTAGTAGGAGTGAGTGGTTCGGCAAGTGAGTGAGGGAGAAATTTCGATAGAAATTAAGAAATGTTATATTTTATATATAAATTTAGATATGCAAACACACACACACACACACACACACACACACACACACACACAAACCATTGGCATAAAATTGGAGTTGTGCAACTTCGGGTATATCCGAGGCAGGCTACTTATTCCGAATTTAGCCCACATCCCTGATCCCCACCAATCCATCCAATGCTCTAATCCACGTCGCCTGCTAAAGATAATCAGTCTATCCGATTAGTCGGATCAGATTTAGATCCAGTCCAACTGCGAAGCTTTAAAAATTTTCCCTCTTCCTTTCCCCTTCCCATCACCTCTGTGACCTGACTTCCTCTCTGCCTTTCTCTTCCTCCTCCTCCTCCTCACCTCCTCTCCTGCGTCTCTTGCGCCGGGTTCTCTGCTCCTCATCTTCCTCTGTGATGGTCGTGAGGGAGGTGATGACTGACCTGCTGCCCCCCTTCCTCAGCCTGGGGGGCAACAGCATCCTCCCTCCCTCTGCACAGCCTTCGTCCTGGCTCTACTCCTCGTTGTTTTCCTCCCTCTATCTCTCTCACACTGAGAGCTCCTGTTTGGTGTGCTTACTCACGCTAATGCTAACTACTAGCACTCAGGCTGTTCATGTGAACCAAGCATGCTCGGGAAGACAGCGCGAGCGAGCGACGGCATGCGAGAGATGAGAAGAACAAGGGCTCAGAAGCAGAAAAATCCAGAAATAGGCATGAAAAAGTGATAAGAAATAAAAATAGAAGGAAATCTGCTCATCCGGAGGTAAATAGCTCAGAGAGGATGCACCGTCCTGCTCAACGTTACAGAAGATCCCACAACCTTCAGTCTCTCCTCCTTTCTTTTCTCTTTTAAACCATAGAGATGCTGCTACTTTCTCTCAAGGACTGTACTGCTGCTGTAATGCTCTTCTCTCTGGTGTGCATACACACACACACACACACACACACACACACACACACACACACACACACACGCCTCTCTATTTCCTACTGAAATATTCAGTGTGGAAGGAAACAGGGCAAGCTGAGCCAGTCGATTAATTTCAAGGTTGAAAAAGAGAACTGACGGTTTGACAGATGGACAGACGGATGCATGGATGGATGAGGCGTAGGCCTTCTGTGACTCAGAACTCAATTTATACATTCAGAGTTTGGCTGCTTTGTGATGACAAAACTTCCAGGCTGGTTGGTTCTCCAGGCTCCAGCACCTCATATAACCACTCTGTACAGCCGAGGCGAGCAGGAAAGCATCTCAACACGCCGGAGACGTTGCGGGGGATGGGCAAATACAGCAGGAGACCATGTCAGGCTTCAATCCTGAGGCTACATTTTCACCAAAACTAGAAAACATTTAGAGAAAATTGTGCCCAGAAGAGCTGCTATACATTTTATTAACTCCACCAAAGTTATCATGGGTTGTTTTTGTTTGTTTGTTTTCTACCAGAGGCGGAGCATTGGACAGGGAAGGCTCCATACGATTTTTGGCAATGATCCGGATCAAATACTAGACCCAGGATTTTTTTTAAAGGATTCTTTAACAGAATCAGGACAATTTTTCAGAAATTTTGTATTTAAAAAAGATATCACGTCTTCTTACCCATCTTGGCGGGGGTTTTCGCTCTCTGAGTGATTTTGTATATAGGCATAGGTGATGCATTCTTTATAGATTTTTTTTCCATTTTGATTTTTATTTTGCATTAATCCCTCTGCGTTAAACCCATCCAAAGTGATAACACATGTAAACACTGAGAGTGAACGCGCACACACACACACACGCGTATTTACTGCTGGTTAGGGAATCAAACCAGCAACCTTTAGGCCCCAAACCTGTTTCACTAACCACTAGGCTACAGCTGCCCCCATTGATTTTATAGATAGATAGATAGATAAATTAGATAGATAGAAAATTATTGTTTTACAAAAGATAGACAGGGTATTGAAACAGGCTGAACAAAAATAGGGGCAATAATTCCAGCTCTTCTCACACACCCCTCCCAGGGTGTGTGTGTGTGTGTGTGTGTAATATAAATATGCAATGTAAGCACAGGGACAATAAGGATTTGGTTCAACAGCCAGATATCACTCCTGGGACCAATCATTTTTGCTTCTCTCTCTCTCACTCTCACTCTCACACACACACACTCACACACACACACTCACACACACACACACCCTTTCTCTCTGAGCTCCATTATAGCAACTCTGTGGCTATTATCATAAATCCATAAATGCAAAATGTCCAGAAACAAAACCATGTCCTTTATTGTTCATCGTAATATTTTCATCAAGGACTTTATGCTTATTTTTCTAAAAACACCTAATATTTTCATCTACATAGATTCGCTTACACACTCTTCACATCTTTTATTCTGCAATCAACCACAAAACCATAAACCTGCCGAACAAGCAAACGTCCATCATTTATCACTACACGCCATATGGCGTGTTTCAGCCCTTTGGTTGATTAAACATTCAACATTGTGAAGGACGATGGAGACTCTGGACATCTCATCCAGGTCATAAGTGTGTATGTGCTGAAACACCACATTCCCTCCATCAGCAGCCTCAGTGACTGTGAGGACATTAATTAAAGCCCTCCGGGCCTTCAGTCATGTTCGCTATTAATTAGGATCAAAGAACAACATGACGTTTGTCGTAAGGAAACTTCATCAAATGTTCCACACTTCGTAACGATGAAGTTTTTTTTTGGTTTGTTTGTTTATAGATGGCTGGTGGATATGTGGATATGAATGGAATGATGCTGCAGGTTTATGCATGTCAGCAGCTCACTCACTAGCAAACCACAGGGGGAGTTTACCCACCATGCAGATATATATACACACCCAAGTAAAAGGTGCATGCTCAGAGTTCTCTCACACACACACACACATACATACACACACACTGTGTTTATACACTTCAGGGACTAAGCACTCAGACTTGAGCAATCTTGACCTTTGCTCAGCGTTTTAGAGCAACTGGACTCAATAACCTGGCTCAGGAGTGCAAGAAGAAAACTTCAACACAACAAATTCCCTAAAAAATATCCGAAATTACTTCATTATTAAACATTATTATTATTATTATTATTATTTAAATTAATTATCTTTAAATAATCAATTCAACTTTGACACCCCCAACATTTCACTACAACTTGGAATTTTATGTTATTAAATGAGAAAACAATTTTAACAAAATTCTTTCTTATTAGGATGAAAATATATATATAAATTAATTTTAAAAGAGACTGCGGCTGATTTTCTTTCTATCCCAGACTGCTGATTCTTTGCAGCCCATCAGTGACAAGTTAAATACGTGTCCATAGAGTGTCACGCCCCCAAGTTTAACTCTGTACAGAACTACTCTGTCAGTAGTAGCAGCAAGTTTAAATAAACTTACATAAACGTACATTGCCTCAAACAACAATATTAATAATAATAATAATAATACTAATAATAATAATAATAAATTTCAAAATCACAAACTGACAAAAGTGAAAGCAATAACAGGTAAGCTATCACTGCTGGCAAATTTATACATTTTCTTAAACCTTCCCTGCCCAAAACCACTTGAACTCACAGTATGGAGGAAACACTGTCTCTGAACTCATCACCACAAACTTTTTAAGAGGACTTGAAGGCAGCATAGTGGGCGGGGCAAATGGGTTCAGGGGATCATGGTTGCAAATTGAGCGAGTATCTACAGGATAAATAATTTAAAATGTGTTTACTCTCTTAAATGACCGGCTAAACGCATCATTATGTACAAGACTATCCACAAACACTTTTTAATTCCTATTTATACAGTGTTATTTGTGTCTCGGACCAACAGAGTCCCAAAAAATCCTGAAAAACACCCATTTCCATGGCGACTAGAAACGAATCATCGAGTCAGTTCTTACTATTTGACTCCCTTATTGTTAATCCGACACAAACGATGATCAAGAGTCGGATGATTCAGCAACACCGAGGCTTTTATTTGATACTGTGGTAACAGGTGCACGGAAATCACGCCAGGTGTAAAATACTACACTCCCAGATGTGTCCTAAAGTAGTTTTAAACCTGTTTAGTGTTTAATATGGCAGAAAGCTGAAGCGTCTGTCCTGTCACAGCTTCCTCTCAGAGTAACAAACACAACCGTAACAGGTGTTTCAGGTAAGAGAACTCCTGAAGAAAACCCGGATGTAGCTTCGTGCTGTGGTGGAATAAGGTTACAGTGTCGTAGAAAGTCGTTACCAATTGAAACAAAGTGAAATCCGCGGTTTTAATGATCCCCTTCGGGTCTAATCCGGTTCCGGTGACCGACCGGCGCTCGCGCTCCTGCGGTGTTCTACAAATAAATAAACAAACAAACAAACTCACCTGCTATTTAAAAAATCCTCCTTTACAGCCGCTCAAGGTTCTAACAGTGTTTATTCTTACTGTAAACAGATAGAAAAAAAAGTTTTCCGTTAAATAGGGCTCACCTCGGCTGGGACTCGGACGGACGTCGCTTTCCTCGCGCTCCGCCATTTCTCGCGACGTCACGGGAAAGGATTACAGAGCGCGAGCACACAGCCGGGCATCAGAGCCGCGCGCGCCTAGTGGACAGGTACCAGAAATAAATAAACACACACACAAATAAATAAATAATTGAGTCCATAAATAAATACATACATACATAAATAAATACATCCATACATACATACATACATACATACATAACTACATACGTAAATAAATACATCCATAATTAATACATACAT
>JAOUQZ010000017.1:16430113-16448696 GCA_028564935.1 Neosilurus hyrtlii
CTTTATAGCCTCAGCTAGCTTTAATTAAGCTGACCTTTATAGCCTCAGCTAGCTTTAATTAAGCTGACCTTTATAGCTTCAGCTAGGTTTAATTAGGTTAGCTAGCTTTGCTTCAGCTAACTCACATAACCCTAGTTAACTTTCAGTCTCACCTAGCTTCCACTACCTCAGCTAAATTTAATAAACTTAGCTAGTTTTCATAGCCTAAGCTAAGTTACATAGTTTCAGCTAGCTGCCATTGCCTCAGCAAACTTTCATAATCTTCGCTTACTTTCATAATCTTAGCTAACTTTCATAATCTTAGCTAACTTTCATAATCTTTGCTAACTTTCATAATCTTAGCTAAGTTTCATAGTTTCAGCTAGCTGCCATTGCCTCAGCAAACTTTCATAATCTTCGCTAACTTTCATAATCTTCGCTAACTTTCATAATCTTAGCTAACTTTTATAATCTTAGCTACATTTCATAGCCTAAGCAAAGTTTCATAGTTTCAGCTAGCTGCCATTGCCTCAGCAAACTTTCATAATCTTCGCTAACTTTCATAATCTTCGCTAACTTTCATAATCTTAGCTAACTTTTATAATCTTAACTACATTTCATAGCCTAAGCAAAGTTTCATAGTTTCAGCTAGCTGCCATTGCCTTAGCTTACTTTCATAATCTTTGCTAACTGTCATAGCTTCAGCTAACCTTCATAGCCTCATAAGAAACAAAGAAGCAAGATTTGCCCTACAAATTGGTCAATAGATCTTGGTCAATAATTAAATTTCTCCAACTTCAGTAAGTTGCTTTGTGTCCACGGAAGGATTTTTTATCAGATTTCTTCCTGTTGGTGTAGGAAGCATCTGGTTTTAAGCACACTTCTCCTCTTAAATATTACTATCTGAGCACATAAAGCTAAACAACAGATGTTCTTGTATAAGATTTCACCAAAACCCACACATGGAGCCTAACTGGAGGTCACAGTTAACAAAAACAAAAACCTCTATGGTTAATCATGTTGAACAGTTTTTTGTTTGTTTGTTTGTTTTTTTTAAGTTCCTCTTTAGTAATCTGAGCTGTGAAATGTTACATGCTGATATCAGGTGGGCTATATTACATAATCTGTCTAAACCACAAGACATTTGTTGTATTTGTGTTCCCACTGGCACTAATTTTATGTCCTCAGCTGTTCACTTACAATAGACCCAGTGTTTGCCCTACAGACTAGAAGCAGCCTTTGGAAAAATCATTTAAGCCACAGCTGTGTTGATCATTAACATCAAACTATGTTGCTTTGTGGTCATACCTTTCTTCTTGGAAATGCTCCAGAATACATTTGAATCCATTATTATTATTATTATTATGATTATTATTATTATTATTATTATTATCATCATTATTATTATTATTATTATTATTATTTGCAGTACTACTGCTACGTCTACTAGTAATAACATCAGCAAAAGCAGCAGTAGTGCATTCTGGGAGGAAATATGGTAGGAATTTTATCAATAGTGTTACTGTTAGCATGTAGTTGTATAGGTACCTTCAGCAATAGTAGCATCAGTAGTATTCATTTTATCAATATTGTTAATAGCAACTAATGTAATAGAGGTAGACATAATAAATGCTAGTAGTAGTAGTAAGTAGGTACTAAGTCGGTAGAGTCATAGAAATAATAACAGCAGTAACAGTAGTAGTAGTAGTAATAGAATAATATTATTACTGCTAGTAGTATTAGAAGCAGCATCAGTAGTAGTGATAGTAATAGAAGTCGTTATAGTAATACTTACTATTACTAGTAGTAGTGGCATGTCTGCAGTAGTAATAGTAGTAGTATTAGCATTAGCAGTAATAGTAGCAAAATTAGTAGCAGCAACAGTTGTAGTAATCGTAATAAAAGTAGTAACATAAGCACCAGTGTCAGTAGGAATAGTAGTATAGATAGAAGAAATAGTGAGGGTAGTAGTAGTATAGGTAGAATAAATAGTGAGGGTAGTATTTGTAGTAGTTTTAGTAATAGTAGCCATATCTATATTAGTAATAGTAGCAGTTGCACTACTAGAAGTAGAAATTCTTTTAGTAGTATTAGCAGCAGCATCGTACCAGCAGCACTTAGTAGTGGTAGTAATATAGTCTGTTATAGTAGAATTTATAGTAGTTATGGTAATCGTAGGCAAATATATTATAGTAGTAATAGATTTATAGTAATAGTATAGTAGTAATAGATTTATCATTAGCAGTAATAGTAGCAGTATCAGCAACCGTTGTAGTAATAGTAATAAAAGTAGTGATATTACCAGCAGCGTCAGTGTATTAGTAGTGGTGATGGTATCAGTAGCACATACTAGAAATATAAATACTATTAATAGTATTGATATTTGCAGCAGGATCAGTAGCAGTATTTGTAGATTCAGCAGTAGCAGTAATAGATGTAGTACCATCACTGATAGTAGTATTAATAGAAGTATTTGTAGTAGGTAAAGAAGTTTTAATAATAGTAAAAAGTATTTGCAGCAGTAATATCATAGTATACAACGTATATAACGTAGTATTATATAGTAGTATCAGCTCTCTTGATAGTAGCAGATGTAGCAGATGTAGTAACAGTGTCAGCGACAACAGTAGTAGTAGTTGTCATTGTAATAGCAATACTAATAGTAATAGGAGCGCTTATTATTTGGTATCAATCAAAATTTCACTCCTCATAACAAAACAATGTTGTCTTACAGCAGGGCCTTCCTAAACAGTCCAGGGTGTCCTCCAGTGAACTCATTTGCTGTAGTTGATCAGTGATGAATAAAGTTTAAAGTGTGAGTTGTCCTTACCCGTAAAGACTGTTCCATCATCTGTGAGTAGAGCCGCTCCGACTCTGAACTTGCTGTATGGAGAGTGGGCAAAGTCCTTCGCTTTCTGTGATTGGAGAATTAAATCTTGTGGACTGATGTTGATTTTAGCCATTGTGGTGATGTCCAGTGAAAGTATGCAGTGAAGGTGTTCCTGCTCCAGCACACTCTGGGCACAACTGAACGTATGTGTGAATGGATGTGTGTGTGAGTGGAGATGTTTGTGTGTCTGTGTGTGCGTGAGTGCACGGATACAGACTGAGTAATGTAATGATTACAGGAATGGGAGTGACACATTTCACAGGGGATGTTGCAACAATTTGCTGACTACATGATGGTATCTTTTTGCAGAACATCCTTCTGTATTTTATACACACTTTGAAATATTGGTGGTTAAATAGTGGCCACTACAAATTATGGTACAAAAGGTACACAAAGAATATCTGTGAAAACAACACCACGACGGTCCTGGGTTCGAATCCTGTGTTTCTTTTTGGAGCTTTTGCATGTCCTTCTCATGCTTGTTTGGGCTTCCTTTAGGTACCCCGGTTTCCTCCCACAGTCCAAAGACATGCACATAAGGCTAATTGGCTGATCAAAAATTGCCCCTAAGTCTGAGTGTGAATGGTTGTATGGTTCTAATTATCTCAGCTTAAGCACCTGTTACAAATGTCACCCATCAGGTATAAAACAAGCTATGGCAGAAAATTGGGCAAATTCCTAGGACAGTGAGGTATGAAACCAACCGGTTGTGCGACAGAAAATGCAACTGTAGATGCTTGTTTTTGAATTGAGTTTCGATCTACCCATATGCAACTTTTTTATTTTTTTATTTTATAATAAATTAAAAAAAAAATTGTATTACTAAACTTCTTTTGTATTTTTTATTTTAAAGTTTGTTTCTGTGTGTACCACAATGGATTACGTGTTACCAAGAGCGCTCAAAGAGCACAAACCTCCACCAAGCTATATAAAATATCTTGCAATGTTAAATAATATTTTTGTAAAAATTCCTGGATGTAGAATCAGCTCCAAAATTTAATGAGGTCTCAAGGTTTCCTTGTCATAAGCCCCGTTTCTGGTAGAAATTTCATGAAAATTCACACTCTAAATATAACAAAAATCAAACAAGCACACAGGCAGGGGAGAAACATCTGTAACACTTTGAAATAAGAACTTTATTTATACAGGGTGACTCAATACAACCTCCCACATTTTAAAGGTAAATTAAAAAAAAACCCAAATTGTTAAATATTATTAATTGCACTTATGAAACTTCATTCAATACAGTTTTTATTACTTCTGCCCAGGAGGTTGTTTTCACCGGTGTTGGTTTGTTTGTCTGTATGTTAGCAACATCACTCAAAAAGTTATGAATGGATTTTAATTAAATTTTCAGGATGAGTCAGAAATGATACTATGAACAATGAATAAAATTTTGGCAGGGTTCCAGATTATTGAAATTATTGGAATTTTTAAAGATGTTTTGCACCCTTGGCAGAGGTCTGCGCTCTCTGAGTGCTTTTCTACTTCATCGTGTTTTAAAGATGACATCATTCAAATGGTAGCTGTCATTGTCTGTAAAAGCTT
The DNA here is from genome assembly GCA_028564935.1 of Neosilurus hyrtlii. Taxonomy (NCBI): domain Eukaryota; kingdom Metazoa; phylum Chordata; class Actinopteri; order Siluriformes; family Plotosidae; genus Neosilurus; species Neosilurus hyrtlii. The sequence continues at coordinate 16,434,531 of JAOUQZ010000017.1, forward strand.
GGAGGTGGTTTCTGAAGGGCGCCATGGCTCGACGGGTCACGTCGGGTGGAAAGGCGATCTCCTTCTGAATAGCGACCTTAAGAGCTTCAGGGGTTTGGGGTCGATGAGTATACATGTGTCAGGGGAAAAAAATCACAAGGGGCGTGGTCAGGGGAATGGGCCGTCCACACAACATTCATCAAAATCATCTGATCTGGAAACGTTTCCCGCAGCACTTCAAATGGTCAGCCAGCTGTGTGTGCCGTAGCTCCATCTTACTGAAACCACACATCCATGTCTTTCAAGTTGACCTTTTAAGGGTGTTCAAGTTGGGGTTGGGCTACCAGCAGACCTCAGCAGCACCTCTCACTAAGTTTCAGTGATAAGTTGATTATCTTTATATAAATTTTAAATTATGTTTGAGATGTGGGAGCTTTTTTTTGTAGTATTCTGAAATATAAACCATAATCAATTACAAATATTCCAATTTGGCTACATGTTCACAAACTAAAGTAGAAATATGTCAGATAATAGACATTACATGATCTTTAATCAGGATACTCTCCAGCCTTTTTTAATTAGTTAATGAATTACATTTGTGGATTTACACCACGTCTGTTTCACCCCGGATCAACTAAAATTAGCATGATTACAGTGTTTTTTTATGTATAGGGATATAAGTCCCTTTTAACTACTTTGGTCCAAATTCTTTTTAGGACTGATGGTCCTAAACAGTAATGATCCCAGTGATCCAGTCATTGTAATTCCTCACTTTGGTGTAGACACCTGGGTAGTATGGACTAGCGCAGCCTATTCCCCAGGATACGATGCCTTCCAGAAAGTCGTTGCACATGAGGGGTCCTCCTGAGTCACCCTTTTCAAAGCACAAATATATACATATACATATTAAATATCATGTATAGAAAATCACGTTTAAATATTTCACTCTCATTTTCAGCCCCACGTACTGGTTAGCACACCCGCCTCACTGCAAGAGGGTCCTGGGTTCGCGTTCTGGGCTCAGGTGCAAACCTCTCTTGCATGGGTTTCTTGTCAAAGTGTTTTGAGGATTGTTTTAAAGCTGATTTGATTTATTTTATTCACTCGCTCATTTGCTGAACCGTTTACCTTACTACTAGGGTTGGGGCACTGGAGCCTATCTCAGCCGACACTGGGCGAACGTGGTGTACACCCTAAACACCTCGCCAGACTATTACATGGCAACACGCATACAAGCATTTACACTCATATCCACATCTGGAGCAATTTGGAACAGTGAATGCATGTCTTTGTACTGTGGAAGGACACCAGAGTGCCAGGAGGAAACCCATACAATTATGGGGAGAACATGCAACCTTATACAGAAATGCCCAAGCCCGGGACTTGAACCCAGAACCTTCTTGTTGTGAGGTGAACGTGCTAACCATTACGCCACCATGCGGCCTGCTTTATTTTAACTTTGGCGGTGGGATATATATATAATAAAAAGGTAAACAGTCTTACTTGGCAAGAATCTTTGCCTCCATACTGAGATCCGGCACATATCATGTTGTCAGTGACCAGGAAGTAGTAGAAGTACTGGCAATAAGGGATGTAGGTAACATCCACAGAACGAAGCACAGGAGACAGGTAGAAGCTGTAGATACGTGTGACACCCCAGCCACTCACGGTGCATTTGGTTCTAGCATTTAAAGGAGGCGTGTCCTGACCAGCAAGAGGAGCTGGCTGGACATAGTCATTTAGAACAGCCGGTCGACTCAACTGTAAAATACAGCACAACTTCATGATACAAACACACTTTCTATGGGGGTCCAAGGACCTCGAATCACAATCATAAGACATCTTGTAACCAGCCTTACTTAGATTTTATCATGCACCAGGCTACAGCTGGAATAAGCAGCACAATAGGAGCTAAGCTACTGAACAATGACAAACACTGTAAGCTAGAAACCTAGTGATTAGCTCTTAGCAAGTAGGAAGATGTGAGTGCTGTACATTCACATAATCCAAACATTACAATTTTGCTTATTTAAGTTTCTTTAAGTTTTGAGACTGATATGGCGCTGCTCACCTTCAGGAGCATGATGTCATTGTCGTATGTTCTTATGTTGTAGTTTGGGTGGGATATGATCTTGGACACGTTGAAAACTTGCTCCGATCCATCCCAAGCTTCCAGATTATGTGCACTCAGAACAATCTGAATAATGGTGCTCCTATCCAGAACAGAACACACCAACTCATTCATTCATTTTTGAAAAAAAAAATAAAAAATACTAAGCCTGTGAGCTGGCATGGTTTCACCAGGAAACCTCTATATTCAGCCAAAACATTTACATTTACAGCATTTGGCAGACGCTACAATTATCATTTTTATACAACTGAGCAATTAAGGGTTAAGGGGCTTGCTCAAGGGCCCAGCAGTGGTTATAGTGGGAATTAAATCGCTGACCTTCGGATCAGTAACCCATCGCCTTAACCACTAAGCCGCCACTGCCCAAAATGAACAGATAATACACATCGTATATTCACTAGTGAAAGAGTTCCATCTCTGCTGACTGACGGCGGGGTCCACCATGAACAGCTTGCCAGGCCATTACAGGGCCAACACATATACAACCATTCACACTCTCCCACTCAGCCTACTGTGCATGTTTTTGGATTGTGTGAGGAAACCGGAGTACCCGGATGAAACCCATGCAAGCACAGGGAGAACATGCGAACTCCACACAGAAACGCCCGGGAATCGAACCCACAACATTCTTGCTGTGAGGTGAACATGCTAACCACTGTGCCACCATGCCGCCGGCACCTTTGCTGTGTAATTTACTTCCTATCAGCTTAAAGTAATAAAGGGTTTTAGTTCAATTTCTTATACTGGGCGGACACGGGGTACACCCTGAACAACTTGACAGACCACTGCAGGGCACCACGAACACAACCATTCCTCACTCACACTCAGACCTAGGGGCAAATTGGAACAGCTAATTAGCCTAATGTGCAAATCTTTGGAATGTAGGAGGAAACTGGAGTTCCTGCAGGAAACCCATGCAAGCATGGAGAAAACATGCAAACCCCCACACAGAAACGCCCTCACCGAGCCCGTAACTCGAACACCAGACCTTCTTTCTGTGAGGCGGATGTGCTAATCACTATGCCACCGTGCCGCCTGTTACTTAAAACGGTATCTAAGAAATCCTTTGGTCATGGTTGTGTGCTAGGATGTAACAGTTAATGTAAAAGAATGTTGAACATGTCTGCAGTACTTACGGTCTCCAGCAGTGGGAGGCAGACACCACCCATTGCTGGTGGATCAGGATGCCGCCACAATAGTGCTTTCCTTCATACTGAAGTGATGCTTGGTACTTAATGGAATGAGGCTCGACTTCTTTGCCCCCAATAATTCTTTGGGTCAGTGAGTCTAATAATAATAATAATAATAATAATAATAACAAAAAGGAAAGACAAAGCAAGTTTATACAAGATCTAAAGCAAGCTACTGTCTACTGTGTACTGTGGATCGGGAAGAACAAGTGGAACACCTCACATCTTCATGTCTCACCATGTTAAGATTAAATTCATAATTTATAGATACAGTATGATTGCTATGCTTTTAACCTTTTCATATTAGGGTCCAAAATAATTCTACATCAGATGCACAATTTAAATATTTATAAAATAAAAATTTCAAATACCTACCTTGCATCATTATAGTTAGGACAAGGATCACTACACCCCAGACGTGCGCCATATTGTTAGCACCTGCTACTGAACACACCAGTTAATAATAATAAAATCTAAATGTCATGCAAAGCAGAAACCGTGCCACTGAATGATTTATGAAGACAGCTATACAGATGTAGCACCGCTGTCTGTTTATATCCTGCATATTTCAGCGTCGGTTTGATTTATTACTCCGTGCATTTGAAAATAAAAGCTCCTGTCAGGTCGGAGTGTAGTTCCATTACAGTAAGTGATGCGAAATAAAGAGTACGACGGTCCATCACACTCCATACACAGAAATGTAATGTGACTTTTTATGAAGAAATTTCTCGCAAAAAAGCCGAAAGACTCACCACACAGTCGACATCAACCGCCTGGGATATGTGAAGATAGGACTGACAGAGCTTCCCATAATGCTTTTATAATAGAACTGTGTCTTTTGTGCATGGCTTTTGTTAACATGTTGTGCTGGCTTCGAATGACCTGCAAGGATTGACCCAGTACGTGACAAAGCAGAGGAGTTGCTCGGTGTCCAATGAACAAGTTGGAGCTTTCTTTAATCTCATAGGAGAGATAAGCGCTAAGATCCCTCGTTCATGAAAGAGAATAAAGTGATTGTCATGAAACAGTACTGGGTGCTGCAGGTTTTGGTTACGGGGGAAACAATTCTTGATGATGCAGACGGCGAATGTGTTCATGGGAGTCGCCTCTGTATACATTCACACTCCTGACCATAATTGGCTTACTGTCTGTATGTTCTCCTGGTGTCTGTTTGGGTTTCTCTCAGGTTTCTTCCCACTTCCCAGAAGCACACCATAATTCAACTCTACTTATATATATAAATTTTATATGTGGTGTTCTGGAATGACCTGGTGTCCCACCCAGTGTCTATGCCAGCACCAGTATTCCCAGGATCTGGGAAGCTCCGGATCTTATGGAATTTGTCAGTGGAGCTTTGCATACTATGATGGAGGTTCAAGTCCAGGCTCTATTTTATATAGACCTTTATGCCATGTTGGCTGAGATAGGATCCAGTGCCCCCCCCCACGACACTAGAAGGAGTAACCGGTTTGGAAAATGAGTGAGTTGAGATGGGTGACTGCCTGTGTTACTCCAACCTTGTGTCTAGTTGCTATCATGCAACTGTTGCCATTGTTTTTGGGTCCTGTGGTGTCATTCAACAAAAAACCCATTGTTGAAGGAAATTCTCATTTCTGTGGATGTAACTGCTATTAAAATGTATATTAAAACAGAGAGAGGCTGAAAATTAAAATCTTGTGGCTCTGAAGCACAGTCAGTTAATGGCATTTGACCGCACTGTCATAATTAACTAAAACAGAGAGACGGGCAGCCTTTTAATTAATTATTTACTTTAATTCCCTCAGCTGCCACACCCTGCCAAAGCAAAGGACACCCTGCATGGTTCAGTTGGTGGAAACTTATAGCTGTATTTGTATTACGGTCAGCTCCAAATAGTTTCAGATTCAGTTCCACTTTCCTCTTAAGTTAGATTTTTCCCTCTTTTGATGTTCATGTTGAATGAAGGAGCTTGCCAGATGAAATGATATAATATAATAAAACGTACATCCATAATTCCCCAAAAAGTTGGAATGCTGTGTAAAATGTAAATAAAAACTGAATATAGATCCATATTTTATTCCCAATAAAACCAAAAAGAAAAAAAACATATCAAATGTTTTAAATGAGACATCACACACACTCACTCACTCACTCACTCACTCACTCACTCACTCACTCACTCACTCACTCACTCACTCACACACACACTCACTCGTGGGTCGTGGGGTCTCATCCAACACTGGGCGAAGGCGGGGTACACCCTTAACTGCCCTGAACCATCGTAGGGTAACACACACTCACATCCAAACCTAGGCCAGTTAGCCTTATGTGCATGTCTTTGGAGTGTGGGAGGAAACCAGAGTAACCGGTTGGAACCCTCGCAGGGTTTCCTCCGATTTCTTAGGGAGAACATTCAAACTCCACACCACAGGACCCTCTGGCTGTGAGGCGGCCGTACTAACCACTACGCTACCTTGCCTCCATCATTAGCATCTCGTATGTGAATGGCTGTGACGTCACCTTGGATTTGAAAATGCGAACTCTAAGTTGATTGTCGCGCACCCTGTCGATGCTTTACTTGGGAGCCCTGTATGTGTTGGCCCTGCAATGGTATGGTGAACTGCTCAGGGTGTACCCAACTAGCAGTGTTGGCTAAGATAGGCTCCAGCCTCCCAGTGACCCTAGTACGAATAAGCTGTTTGGCAAATGAGTGAGTGAGTGCTCCAAAAGAGCATGGCTATTGTTTATATTTCCATGTGCCTTTGTTTATTTTGATTATTGTGTGCTTCTGTTCTGTGTTTAGCCCTTGATTAGTTTCGGTATTTATCCCATTCTCTTTCTATCCTATCTTAGTATGCATTACACGGCACAATCTGATTGGTCCACTATCAAAATGACGAAAACACTCACAGTTTGTTATGGTCACTTGGAGCAGACAGTGTCATCATTATCATGCTTTAAAATAGAAAAATAAACCATGAAAATCTGATTTAATTTTGTTTTACCTGTGTTTCTGTTTACACTGCATACTTCCATGTAGTGTGTATTGAAATTAATAGGCTAAACAGACACTGCTTGCATGGATAGGTGGGTAGTCCAGAATAATTCACCCCAGGCTTGGTGGATATCGCTGAAATAAATACAGTAGTATTATTCAGAAACATCCACCTTCCCTTTGGTGAATAATTATTATTGATAAAATAGTTCATTCTAGCCCACTGATTTGATTGATCGACGGTTATTTATCATACTTTGCATTTAGGTACTGGAACAGTGGGTTTTGATTTGAGGATTATTGACTGATGTATAGAGTTAACATATAGAATTTTAAGGTTATCCAAGGATTCTACACGGTATAATACATAATATATTACTATGATTATCAGTATTATTATGACTCATGATCACCTACATGACCTGAATATCCACTTGTAGCACAAAGCGGGGGTGAGCGTGTAGAGGGTAGCAATTGCGCATTTTCAGAGGAACTTGCATCACATTGCAGCAGATATTTAATAATACCCCAAGCTAAAATGTTGAAAGTAGTTCAATAAAATCATGGCCCTTTAATCCGTGTATGTTAAGCAGGAGCTCAGGAGCAGAGTGATGGGGCAGCTGTAAAAATTGCCTGTGGTCAGCACCCAGGGGAATGAGGCATGGAAAAGAGATGGAGGAGAGAAAGATATTGTAGCAGTAATGACAAAAAAAATGAATGAAGGCTGCTGTGGCTGAGTCCAAATGTGAATATTAGGTCCACAATGTTTGTGGGAGGTGACCAGGGAAGCTCTGGGATGGAAAAAGAGTGTCTTGGATGAGCAGTAAAAGACAGCAGCTTGTTTTTATGGACCTTTCTTGGAGCTAGTCTTGCAAATTCTTGTACATCTTGCAAATTCATAGCAATTAAACAAATAACTTATGAAATTTAAGCCCAGTGTCTCAGAGTTTTGATGGCGGCATTGAATATTTTCTGTGCACATATTCCTGACTGTACCCCTATTCAGATTCTCACCAAACTTGGTGGGAACACTACCCTACCAGAGCTCCAGTGATGATTTCATTTTGAAATGTCAAGGTCAAAGGTCAGAGCAAGGTCACAGTTTTTTGGTGCTAGAGCACTTGCTTTTAATCTCGAAACAAGTGCCAGTAGACACACTGTTACAATGTAACACTAATAGGAAACCATACATGGACTTTCAGATGACACAATTACCTTTGACCTTGAGTGACCTTGAAAGGTGAAAATCAAGGTCACAGGATTTTCACCACTTATAGCTTCTAAACGAGTGCCGGTAAACACATGGTTACGATGGAACACTTATAGGAAAGTATATATGGACTTTCAGAAGGCACAACAACATTTGACCTTGAGTGACCTTGAAAGGTAAAAATCAAGGTCCCGGGATTTTGAACGCTTCTAGCTTCTGAACATGTGCCGATAGCCATGCTGTTACTATGGAACACTAATAGGAAACCATATATGATCTTTTTAATAGCACAGTTACCCTTGACCCTAAGTCATCTTGAAAGGTTAAACCCCAACCATCTTGTAAATCCTTCAAACAAGAGAGCTTCATCGATAATTAAAAAAGTACCTATATTTGCTACATTATCCAGGTCGAGGTACCTTGCACTCTATGATTACCCCTGTAATATCAACTTTGTATCAATATGTGGAAAATAATAGATTAATTCCCAGGTGATTCAGGAAACTTCATTCACTTTCATGCTGTCCTTAACCATTTACACACAGCCCAAATTATTCCTTGTCAACAGTCATGTTAAATGTTTCAATGCTCTGCCAATTAGACTTCATTGCCAGGCAGATAAAAACAGAAACCCTGAATCAAAAGGTCACAGACGGGGTTAACAAAGCTACACTTCAATTATATATTGTTTCACGTCCTCCGTCTTCATGGTGTCCATAACAGAAATCGGAACTGAGAAACCCGAGAGTGCTGAAATGATCCTTCCTTTACTGAGCAATCAGAGCACAGGGTGGAAAGGGTCCTCTCAGTTCAGCCTGGCACCTGTAGATCCTCCCTCCATCTTTCCTTCTCTCTCCCGCTCTCCCTCTCTTTCTCTATCTCTATCTCTCTCTCTGCTCCTCCAGCATGAATCTGCTCACCTGTTTGCTCTGCATCCTACTGAAAGTTCTCGTTGTCACCTGTAAGTAAAGTTGCGGATATTTGAATTCGGCTTTTTGAAGATAGTTCTGATGGTTTCATGTTGGGTTGCATGATTGGGACCCATAAAAAAACTTCACGTGAAATCTTGACAAAAAGGTAAAATAAGGCTTGTTATTTTTGACTTTAGATAATAAATTATACATTAAAATGCAAACCCAAGTTTATTAAGTCACATGGATATGTTTTTTTAAAATATGCTATATTCTGCAAATTTTTTATGTATCAGTGAATTAAACAAGCCATTTTTGAACAAAGCAACTTTTTTTTCATATAATAATATAGTATAATTAATGCAAATGAAATCAGCTGGTAATCATTAAACAGACATGAATTTTACAGCAGCATGAATCCCGAGATGATGCATTCATTATAATGTAAAAATGACATTCCCATTAACAAAGCCAGATGCCTGATGATGGATATGAGTGATTTCTTTTTTTTACGAGTGGGAATTGATAACTGAATCTCTTCTAAGCACTGATGCCAAAGCAGGTCTTCGAACGAAAACCCTTTGCCAAATTTTGTTTCCCGTTTGGTGATATTTCTGCTTTGTTGCAAAAAGTTTAGCTTTAAAGCTCATTTGCTTTACAAAGATTTACAAAGACGAACTTGGGACAAGGGTGCGATGTGTTATTATAAAGTAGCTGCTCTGTGTGCGGGTGTTATTTATGAGCTGAAAGAGAGGTTGTTTTTCAACTGGTGATGGGGAAAAGGATAAGGATGAGCAGATTTTAAGGAAAGAGTTTCAAAACTTTAGGATATAAACAAAAGAAAACATAAGAGAAATTGTTCTATACTCCTTCTCTGATCATCACCAATGTAAGCATCTGTCATATTTGCAAAACAGGTATACAACAAGTCCAGGACAAACAATGTTTGAACAAGTTTTTTGGGTGTGCTTCACGAAATTTACCTATTGTGTGACAAAATTGCCAGTGTAGCCCCTTGTCGTGGAGTTTCAAACATGGTCAAAATGTTTTTCATCTCGTAGGTAATTCTTGACATCTGATGTCTGTTGTGCAATTCTGTAAGACATATAACACCTGTGTTACAATAGACATACAAATTTATATGCTTTTTGGGTCATGTTATGTGCTCATAATCGTATTATTTTCTAATAGTAGTCCTATGATTGTTAAAATGAAATGAAAGGCATGCCTTCTAAACCCTCCTGCTACACATGAACACATGGATATTTTCATTATCAGGTTGTTTTTACTTACATTTTTTGAAGTTGCAACCTGCTAAAATCCATTTGATAGTTTGAATTAGCTAGTTTGAAAAGGCTGGTGTATCACTATTGCAAGTGCACTAAATGGCAAGAGTAGGACTTGAATCCGTCAGTTTATTTAAGGCAAGTTCGTAGCAAAAATTACAGTATACCGATATTAAACTAACATATCAGATATAAACTAGTGAACGTTGCGTTTAATACAATTCATACGTGATTCCGTGCACATACATTAAAACAAGCGTGCGTTCGTAAATATAAAAAAGAGAATACCACGCCATGTATTCATATGCACAGGAAGATAACACAAATGAGAGAACCAAGATCTGGTGTAATAATAATAATGAAAAAGGGAAAGATTGGGTTTAGGGTGTGACTCCAAGAAACTTTTTGTTATTCTGGGCATGCTACATTTGCCTGCCAAATTTCCTCCACCTGCAACAACCTAACCCTAATGGTGGGGGCTTATTACCTTTTGTGTAATTGCTAACCTAACGTAAGGCCGTATTATACAACAATAATTTATGTTATTTAAAATAAAATGCTATTACCAATTTTGCATAGTTTTCCCTCCAATAGTAAAATTTGAGAGCCAAATGTGACATTGTATATGCTAGTTGTTGCCACACAAAAGGTCAGTGAACTCACGTGTTTGCTCCACCAGTAATTTTTAACTATGAGAATGTAAAATTTCAAAGCATCTGAGACATCTGGAATGTTTTGAGCACCTTTAGCATTTTTCCCTTTAGCACCTTTATATTCATTTAGCAGAAAAATAATAATGATTAAATACTAATAATGCTAATAAAAAGCAAAGCAATTTCAGTGGGGTCCTCGCAAGTTCGGGCCATAATAAAGATGAAGGAGCACTAAATTTCCGATGACTCACTTCACGACTCGGGTTGTGTTATTTGTTTAATTCACAATGGATTCAAACGCAGGTAGGGAAGGCGGTCGATGGGAAGGCAGTCTGCTCCGTTTCAGAAATTGTGTTTGGGAGGAAAAAAGGCGATAAGATTCTCAGAGATTTTTTACTCTTATGAGATTACAGGCCTTGGGTGCGCTGTTGCATATTGAATTTCAATCAGAGTATCAATAAAAGTGCGTATGTTTCATTTGACAATTCAAGAACCCTCACAAGGTGAAAACATTCCCAGCCAAAGCAGCTACAGGTGTACGGTGGCACTTTATGAAATGTATACGGCAGTCACCAGAGGATCCCGGTTTGGAAATAGAAGGGAGAATCACATCATAGATATCAGAGAATTGCTTGGCAGATAATATAGTTACCATGTGACCAGATTAGCACTCGGAACCTGATCCTGGGGGTTATATTACGCCTCTCCACCCTTTTATGCTCGCTTAGGCTGAGATATAGATAGCCATAGATGAGTTAACACTAGAGCGGGGTGATGTGATATATGTAAGTAATAAATTACGTCACAGTCCATTTTTCTTAAGACATTTGGACAGATAAATCAGTTTATTTACCCTCTCCAACAGAGAAAAACATCTGAAGTAATTACGCTCTAGTTTTGGCGTTGGTATTGTAATCACCAGTGTTTGTTCAGCAGTTTGTTACTGAATGAAATGCTGACCACACCCATGCAAGGATTGTCACCACACTTGGTCCCAGTATTGAGTTGTTTTTGAAAGGTCAAAGGTCATGTATGGAGCTTTTGTGTGGTGATTCGTGTATGAATTTGAAGTGGAACAAATGTTGATGTTTCCCTCTAGTTCTACAGTTGGCACACTATAAACTATTTACCACTGGGCTGGCAACATAGTATATAAACACAGTAATAAAACTTATAATAATAAAGTAGGATTTTTTTTTATACACAACCGCAATACAATATCGGCACCTAGGTATCATGATAATATCGTATCGTGATGAATCCCAGGAAGGAAACCACAAACACGCTTTCAAATGACCTAGTTCCGTTTGACCTTGAGTGACCTTGAAAGGTGAAAGTGAAGGTCATAAGATTATAAGCGCTAAAAATAACCCAAATAACATGAAGAAAAGAACGTCCACGCACTAAGAACATACTATAAGACGTGCTTGTAGGTAATTAAACCCAGTATCCATATAGCGCATCCATACTCAACGAGTGCCTCTCTAATTATTTTATTTGTATGATATGATTTTTGGTATATGTATTCCTCAGCTCAGGAGACAATGCGAGGACGGATAATAGGTGGCTATACCCCTGCACCCTACTCCATCAAGTACATGGTATCCATCCAGACTATTGTGGGACAGCATTTCTGCGGTGGCACTTTGATTAACAAGTACTGGGTGCTGACAGCAGCACACTGTAATGTTGGGTAAGCTTCTTAAACAAGTCTCATTGGGATTTAATTGTTACAACTGTTGTGTTGTGGGTAGAACAAGACGTCATTCTAATTCATTCATTTGCTGATCCGCTTAACCGCTTATATATTATGTGTGGATTGTTCTGTGCCTGTTGGCTCTGCGATGGACTGGCGAGCTGTAGCCCAGGTGTACCCTGCTTTCGCCCAGTGTTGGCTGAGATAGGCTCCAGCCTTCGCGCATCACTAGAAGGATTTGGCAAATGAGTGTGATGAGAGTGCTTGTATTTGTTGCATGTGATCTCTAGATATATATTGTATAATAATAAATGTAATAAAATGTAATAAATGCTTTCAATCTCGAAAAGAAAGATTGGCAGTGTACACAAAAGGCAGTGCACTTTTATGTCTATCGTCTCCATGCCTGATTTATGACGTGTATTCAGGTTTATATGCATAACACCGCAGGAAATATGATCTAATCATACTGAATGGTTAAAGCGTATATGTATGTAGCTGTTGGAAATCTTTCGATATTCCAGTATTACATCATTTTCCATTACAGGAAGAATGTGATCGATTTTATGTGCTGTGTCTAGTGCCGGGAACATGAGGCTTGTGACTGGAGATCATTCTGTAAATGTTTATGAAGGGACCGAACAGTACCGCTCGCCACAGCTCCTCATACCTCATCCACAATACAACAAGCACACGAACAATGCAGACATCATGCTGATTAAGGTAGGAGTCTACACAGTGTCTTTTTCAGTCCAAGTAAAAACACACGTTACCACTCATCTGACTGTACTCATCACTCGCACACTGATTTGCCGAACTGCTTAATCCTTAAGGGTCACGGACTCCTAGCTCTCAGCCAACAATGGACGAAGGCAGGGTTCACCCTGAGCATGGCACACACAACCATTCACACTCACGCAATCCAAAAACATGCACAGTTGGCAAAATGTCTGTTCCAAATCGCCCCTAAATGTGGGTATGTGTGTATGAATGGTTGTGTGAGCATTGGCCATGCAAAGGCCTGGCGAGCTGTCCAGGGTGTACCCTGCCCTCGCCCAGAGTCGGCTGAGATGGGCGCCAGCCTCCCCGCGACCCTAATTAGGATTAAGTGGCTTACAAAATGAATGAATGAATGGATAAATGTTGGGGGTGAAGCCCTAGTACCAACAAGCTGCCACTGTTTGGCCCTTCATTTCATGGCTCAGTTGTATAAATGTAAATGAATAAAGTGCCATAATACAGTATGTAAACATTCGGATCAGTATTCAAAAACCATTGATTCAGGATTGAGATTGATTCAGAACTCTGAGCTGGATTTTTTTCACATTTGTCTTTTTTAACGGCAGTAAACAACTAGATAAAGACCCAGTCATGAAAGCTTCTTTGAAAGATTCCGGGAGGTCCACCATCTGACTTCCTGGTTCACACAGACATGGTGTTCTCTACAGTAGACTGAAGGTCTGTGATTCACTGCTGTTCTTTTGTACTGTGGCCTGAATTCTAGGCAGTCTAGATTCAATTACTGCAAACATCAACATAACTCTGTCAAGGCTGCCTTTATGTGCTGTTCAAAGAGTCGCTCGGAGCATTCGGAGACAAAGTTTTAGTTGGTGATGCTGAGAAAGCTCCATCATGTCTCACTTTCAGTGTTCTGAGTTTGAAAGTCACTTATATAACTTAACACCTGTAAATTAAAGGTGACTTCAGAGAAGAAGGCTGTACCATTAGTGGTATTTGAAAACAGTGTTGGTTCAGATAATGGTACTTGGCATTTAGATATCTTTAGTTCTTTTATATGCTGTATAATGTGGGCGTCTGCTGATAAAAAGTACAAAGTTGTCTGATATTTCGTAATTTTTGTAATTTTTTTTAAAAAGCTGTATCGATTGGGGCTGTGCTGGCTCAGTGGTTAAAACTTTAGGTCATTGATCCAAAGGTTGTAGGTTTAATCCTCAGAACAACAATGCTGCCACTATTGGGCCCTTGAGCAAGGCCCTTAACCCTAAAATTGTTCAGTTGTATAAAAAATGGATAAATCTCTCACTGCTGTCCCCCCAGGTGGGTTATCAAATGCCGGCCATGTCTCTCACTGTCTGTGGTGAGAGGCATGTAAAAGAACCATTGCTGATTTTCGTC
>JAOUQZ010000017.1:16459894-16478249 GCA_028564935.1 Neosilurus hyrtlii
TGTGTGTGTGTGTGTGTGTGTGTGTGTGTGTGTGTGTGTGTGTGTGTGTGTGTGTGTGTGTGTGTGTATGAGAATGGGAGAGAGAAAGAGAGAGAGAGAGAGACACTAAACAACAGCAGACCAACGCAGACCTCCACACACTTTGTGTGTGTTGCCCTGCGATGGTCCAGGGCAACCCAGTGAACCTAGTAGGATTTAGCGGTGAAGCGGAGTGGGCGAGGGTGCGGTACACCCTGAACATTTCGCCAGACCATCGCAGGGCAGCACACACTCACACCGATGGTCAATTTGTCATTATTGCTTAATATGTAACATATAATATCACAGTGTGACCATTATCATGTACCGTCGCCTATAGAAGGCAGGGAGGTTTGCATGTCTGACTCATAGCAAGAAGGTCCTGGGTTCGAGTCCTGGCCTCAGAAAGTACGTTACTGTGTGGAGTTTGCATGGTCTACATGGGATTCCTCCACATACTGCGGTTTCCTCCAACAGTCCAAACACATGCACATTAGGTTAATTGGCTGCTCCAAATTGCCCCTAGGTGTGCATGTGATTGGTTGTGCTTGAGTTTGGCCTGCACTGGTCTGGTGAGTGGTTCTGGGTGTACCCTGCCTTCAACCAGAGTCAGCTGTGATAGGCTCCGGCCTCCACGCAATTCGAATGAATGAATGAATGAATGAATGAGCATATCACCTGCCACTCGATAACATCACAGATCAGATGCACTTCATATATAGGGATCTATAGAGTTCATCATCGGTGGTGTTTTTATTTTCCTTTGAAAATATTTTTCCTCTTAAAGTACTTCAATAACATCCATCAAATCTGTCAGCTCCCCAAGACACACTCACACACACAGGACTGGAAATAGGCCCCCACAGTCACAATAAGAGAAACAGAGGAACTGGAATTGAAGGGGGCGTCAGCATCCTGACTCAGAAACACAGCAAAATCGTTCATCTATCAAGTAACGGCATAAAAAAAGCCAGCAAACATGTCGAGGGGGGGTGAAGGACTGAGCGACGCGTGAGAGGATTCCTGAGGCTGGCTCGTGGGTGTGCTGTGTTTCTCACTCACAGCGCTTTCGCTGTACATGTGACTCAGTCTGACTGAAGCACAACCACACGCTGTGCACATTTTAAACACACCTCCTGGAGGAACATTAATCTCGCTCACATCAGAGAGCTTTGTGTTTTTAAGGCTCCAACGTTAAAAGCCTACAGCAATATGTATTGTAGAGAGACATGGTGGAGGGGGGCACTAACCCACCACCAGCACAATGGAACACAATGCACACTCCAGCTAATATGTGCAGGAATTTCTCACTGCGATTTGATTTATACAGCAGAATCCATCTGTCTGGCCTCATTTTACCATTTAGTGATCTTAGTACTCTGGTAACTCATAATTAGCACATTTTCACAATGTCTTGTCATATTTTATTCCCTAACCCACTTGGGTTTACACTGGGGCATGATGTCCATGATGTCCATGCCTCAAGCACAATTGGGGAATAAATAGGAGGCAGGATGCATCCAAGAGATGAAACTTGAAGAAATCATGTTTCCAAGTTCATTAAGATTCCCTGCGATGGCACTTCAAGGTCAGATATGCTCTGTTAAGCTCTACTACGATTCCCACATTCTATCATGTTTGGTGAGAAATCGTAATACATTGTAATAATAATGACAGTCTAAAATTTTGCCACGATCAGTGCAATCATCATGATTCCACCAAGTTCCCTCAAAATCATCACGATTCCATCAAGTTCCCTCAGGATCATCACAAATCCACTAAGTTCCCTCAAGATCATCATGAATCCACCAAGTTCCCACAAGATCATCACAAATCCACCAAGTTTCCTCAAAGTCATAATGATTCCAGAGTTTAATCACGATCATCATGATTCCACCAAGTTCCCTCACGATCATCATGATTCCACCAAGTGCTCAAGTGTATCAGTCAATTAAAAGTGCCTCCATGCTGCATATGTATTATTTCGCACAGTCATTGAAATTATGTATTGTTTATTAATATATTATAGTGCTTGGGATGGCATGGTAGTGTAGTGGTTAGCACATCCGCCATACAGCAACAAAGTCGTGGGTTTGAATCCTGGGCATGACAAAGACTTTTCTGTGTGGAATTTGCATGGTCCCCCTTTCCCTGTTTCTTCTGATTTTCCTCCCATAGTCCAAAAGTGAGCATGTGTGTAAATGGATGTGTGTGTGTTGGCCCTGCAATGGACTGGCGAGCTGTTCAGGGTACTCACTGTAAGCTGAGATAGGCTCCAGCCTATGAGTAAGTGAGTGATTATTGTAATCACTGTCACTTGTTTGTCTGTCAGTTTGCCCATGAGCAAAATCCTGACCACACCCCACCCGTGCACGGATTTTCACCAAACTTGGTGGGGACGCTACCCTACCTGAGTCACAGGGATGACTTGATTTTGAAATGTCAGGGTCAAAGATCAAGGTCACAAAGATTTGTAGATGGAGTGCATATAACTTCGAAACAAGTGCCGGTAGAAGTGTCCTCACTATGGAACACTTATAGGACACTATCTTTGGGCTTTCAAATGAGACAATTACCTTTGACTTTGAATGATCTTCAAGGGTCAAACCCCAGCAATCTTATAAATCCTTCAAGCGAGAGGGTTTTGTTTGCTTATTTGGTCTCGGCCATGTACTACAGAACATAATGTAAGATGAACACATGGACAAAAACAACCAGTAGCCATATAGGGCATTTTCATGCTGCATGGCGATTACCATGTTATATAACAGTAAAGGCTAAAAAAATTATGCTGAATAGTAAATAATGAATACTCTGACTGCATGCATATGTAAAAAAACAGATTACCCTAAGCTCATTGTATCCACTTGAGAGCAACTACCATTTCCACATTTTTAGTGGTTCTGCTTGGGTATTATCCAGGAACTGATCCATCCACTTTAATGTCTCCTCGAGGGCCTGAGGGGGTTCAGAGTGCGACGTGTGCAAGCCGACTGCTCGCAATCTGCTGCAAGGATACCGATTCTCATCCAATGATTAGCTTCAGGAGGCTTGAGCTTGAGAGAGAGTAGAGTCAGATCAATAAGTGCGAAGTGTGATAGGGTACTATGGGGCACAAGGCTAATGGGAATAGAAGACCATCTTCTAGCTGTTGTAGAGCTCAGACTGAAATGAGCAATGAGCTCGAGGGAGCCGCTTAGAAGTAAAACGTAGCTCAGACTGTATTTCTGGAAGAGAGAGAAATATAAAGATGAAAGATATGAAGGTAATGATAAACTGAGAAATAATTCCTGTGCTTAATGTAAAAAAGATCAGTTGTTTTATCTTTTATTATTGTGTTTTCCAGACTGACTAAATGCTTCGGCTAAGAGTCATTACAAGTGGGACGATGTGGATGCTGCTGCGTTGCTCATAATTGCAAGTCAACATCTCATGTTTTATTAACTGGATATTAACTCGTCTTGCCAAAGTCCAGCTGCAATCAAGCACTTTCCAGAAAGCAGCTGGCGAAGCCCCTCTTCAGTGACCTGTACAGATGCCTCCCATAAACAGCTGTGATTAAAAATTGCGGATTAATTATTAATTTGTGTTCTCCAAAGAGCCTCAATTAAGCAAGTATTCGGAAATTGTTCCCAAATTACATGAGTGGGCATTTCTGCTTAAACACCTCCTCAGGTTGGGTTCGAGTCCCTGGCTCGGTGTGGTAGGGTAGTGGTTAGCATGTCCGCCTCACAGCTAGAAGGTCCTGGGTTTGAGTCCTGGTCATGGCAAGAGTGTTTTTATGGGTGGAGTTTGAATGAATTCCCTGCGCTTGCGTGGGTTTCCTCTGTGTACTTCAGTTTTCTCCTGCCTAATGCAGGCAAGCATGGGAAGAACAAGCAAACTCCTCACAGAAACGCCTTTGCAGAACCGAAGACCTTCTTGCTGTGAGGCGGATGTGCTAACAGCTACTTAATTATCATTATTATTTTAAAAATTTTTTAATAAACCCCTGCTCTTTTCTTCTGTTCTAATTTAAACCCGCATACATTCTTACACTGCTGGTGGAGAGGATTTCTTTCCAGACAGCAGGTAGAGTACATTGGATGTAAAGTCAAGACTCCCTTGTGACTCTGGTTTAAGAAACCGCCAGTAACAGACACTAATTAGCACTAACAAGCTCCCTTGTGTGCTTTTTTTTTTTTTTTTTTTTTTTTTTTTTTTGCTCCATGCAGCCATTGTGCTAGAAAGACCATAGGACAGGAAACCAGTGAATAATGTTTAGTAGGCTGTCTTAAAAATAGGGGCGTAGATGCACCAGTAAAGGCAACTAAGCCAGGATAATTTTGGTGATGCTCCCTGCTGCTTAAACGCCTACTCTTGTCTCTGTTCCTTAGCGTTAGCTGTAGCGCTCTGAAGAAAAAGACAGCCCCGACAGCCACAAAGCCACATTGGCTTCCATTCCTGGAAAGTTTGGTTGTGTTTGCCATGGTAGCATAATGGTTAGCATGTCCACCTCACAGCAAGAAGGTCCTGGGTTTGAGTCCCGGGCTTGGTCATTTCTGTGTGGAGTTTGCATGTCCCAGGCTTGGCGAAGACGTTTCTGTTTGGAGAATGCATGTTCCCCCATGCATGCGTGGGTTTCCTCTGGGTACTCCAGTTTCCACCCACAGTCCAAAGACATTAGGCTAACTGGCTGTTTCAAATTGCCTCTAGGTTGGAGTGTGAATGGTTGTGTGTATGTATTGGCGAGCTGTTCAGGATGTGGTGCACCTTTGCCCAGAGTCGGCTGGGATATGCTCCAGCCTCCCTGCGACACTAGTAAGGTTAAGCGGTTCGACATATGAATAAATAAATGAATGAAATTTGCTGTGGTATAAGCAACCAATCAATTCGTCTGCAGTGTTTTTTCTCCAAGTACTGACTGTGTCTTTTTTATTTGCCCATATTTGCAAGAGACCTCCTCCAAAAAGCGTTGGAATGGCCAAGACTTTAGCATTATGTATTGCCTAAAATGACTTCATGAGAGACAACAGTAGGTGATTTTTAGCATTTCGATGGTCAATCTACATTATACTGTTAGAGTTCTGAGCACTTCCTTAGGAACACGTGAGAGCTGGGGAGCTACCTTGCTTTCCGGGAGGCCGTGGCTTCCATTCATGGAAAGATGATGTTGAACTTAACCATGGGCAAGTACTGGGTTACATACGGCTGTGACATATGCATTAGGCAATTGTCATTAAGTCTCGGAGGAGAAAGCGGAACGATGGGTGGACATCAGTTTTGACCGACCACCCTTTAAAACATCTGAATCTATGAAAGCAGGCGAACAGTAAAAGAAAATTCAGTTGTAAACTTGCTCTGATTTTCTGTCCTGTTGTGCACGCTCCTCTAAACTTGTGTCGTGGCGTATAAAAAGGAAGTGTAAACTCAGCAGCTCTGTCCTCTGCAAAATACATCTACACACACCAGACCAAAAACGGTCAGCAAAATTCATCATCTGACTCAGACATTGGCAAGCGGATTTATCGGAAGTCCTGGCAACCAGACAAAAGCCTTGCAGTCTCTCACTTTTTCTTGTTTAACCCAGGGAATTGTGGGTAAGGGTGCAGATGGTTGAATTAATAACATTCTTTGTTGACAACAAAGCTTCAAGGAGGTGTTCTGGTCCAAGTTCATATGAAATATACCATAAATATATCATCTATGTGTGTCCAAAAATATTTGGTGATGATGTTTTGAGGAATTTTACATTTCTATATATATTTATTATGTATATACAGTTGTTATATTTATATATGATTTTAAATTCTTAACGCTGATTGTTTATACAGTACATTTCATAACAGGAGCTCTGAAAGTAATTTCAGCTGCAGGGTTAGGATTAATGCATTTATTTTACTGTGTTGTATAATAACAAGAGCTCATTCACTGAAACTGCATATTGTGCTGTACTGATATAATGTAAACCAATGAGGAGCAGTAGAGTACGATGTGACAAAACTTCCACACCAGGCTAATTTTACTATTTTTAGTCTAATTTTACTGGACTATTGCTAGGACTCAACCTAAACAAGGGCACCTGGAGAGCACAATCCTCCTCCATGCCCAGCAACAACCCCCAACATCCCCCCAATATGAACCAAAAATGTAAAAATCTCATCCTAACTCACCATGTTAAAGAATAGGTTTAAAAATTCCTGGATCCAAAATTTAAATTGGATCATCCAATAGAGTCAAAGCCCCATCTTATTCAAAGCCCCACCTCTAGTGTAAAAAAAACTTCGGTACATAACTTTTTGCAAATAAAACAAAGTACACAGCACCCCCTGCTGTTCTGCTGTATTACGACACTTCCAAAAAAATCATCCTATTTCACAATGTTAAAGAATTCTTTTAAAAATTCCCGTATCCAGAATTTAAAGCAGATCATCTCCAAAATCGAATGTCATTTTCCTTATACAAAGCCCCGCCTCTGACTCGTCTCAATAAACTACACATATAATTTATTGAATAATCCTGCTAACAAACACACACTAAAACCAAAGGTAAAACATAACGTCTTTGGCGCAGGAAATAATTAGTGTTGAAATAATGATATTATTTTTTTAATATTATTGGATTTTTATTTTGAGACACAGCTCTTGAGAACAATATTGTCTTGTATATTTTCTCACTGGTGCACAATGATAAACAGTCATTCTAAAATAACTGGCATGAAAGTGATAAACATAGTGTTTGATGTTGCTTTCAGCTCTGATGTTCCATCTTGTAGATTTTAAGCCTCCAGATACACAAAAGGTCCTTGTGAATGTGCACAACGCCACTCCTATTTACTCAACGACGCACTATTTTTATCATGCTTCCCAAAATCAGAGAAGCAGACCCAGCGCACTAGTTTACTCCTACAGAATAATACACGGTGATAGTTAGCGTACGCATTGTTTATCCCAGCGGTCACTTTTACGCTAAATTTACTTTTACACTGCTGTCTCGACTTTGCCTTAGACTTTCCTTCCTCAGCTGATAAAAAGCTGTCACGGATGGCTAATATACGGCTGTGTTATGAGCAAGCTGAAAGGATAAGGAATAAATCAACCTGTACTTAATTTTACAGCTGCACAGCTGCACATGTGCTGTGACGCAAGTAGATCGTAGGAACAGAAGACGATTCATGGCGTGTCAGTTTCACGCGCTTGCCTTATAATTCATTATAACGACACGCTTCAGCCTTTGCTTGTGCTATCGCACACATTATCCATCATTGTATTGTTATGTCACAGATTAAAGTGAACCAGCTACAACATCCATTCAATCATTCATTTGCCGAACCTCTTTATCCTACCAGGGTTGCTTGGAGGTTGGCGCCTGTCTCAGCCGACTCTGTGTGAAGGCGGGGTACACCCTGAATAGCTCGCCAGTCCACAGTCCGCTGCAGGGGCAACACACACGCACACTACTATTCACACTCACACTTAAGGGCAATCTGGAACAGCCAGTTTGCCTATTGTGCATGTCCTTGGCATGTGGGAGGAAACTAGAGTATCCTGATGGAACTAGAGTACCTCCGATGAACCCAGGAGTTTCTTGCCGTGAAGCGGATGTGCTAACCACTACTCTTCAGAGGCATCCTGCTACAACATCCCATTCAATTGAAAAATGCATGCTAGCATGTCTGCCTCACAGCAAGAAGGTCCTGGTTTCAAGTTTCAGGCTTGGGCGTTTCTGTGTAGAGTTCGCATGTCCTCCCTGTGCTTGTATGGGTTTCCTCCAGGTACTCTAGTGTCCTCTACAGTCCAAAGACATGCACTCTAGGCTAATTGGCTGTTGCCTCTAGGTGTGAGTGTGCATGGTTAATGGTTGTGTGTGTTGCCCTGCGGTGGTTTGGCAAGCTGTTCATGGTGTACCCTGCCTTGGCCTAGTGTCGGCAGCGATAGGCTCCAGCCTCCCTGAGACCCTAATAGTAGGATTAAGTGGTGGTTAGCACGTCTGGCAAACAAGTGCATTTCTGTATGGAGTTTGTGGGGTCTCCCTGTGCTAGGTGTGAGTGTAAGTGTGAACGGTTGTGTGTGTTGGTCTGGTGAACTGTTCAGGACATCGATGCTAGTAGCAGTAAGTGGTTGAGCAACTGAGAGAGAGCTTTGAGTCGAAACTGAAAAAAACCCCAGCAACCTTGAGGGTTGTTCGGAAAAAATGAGTAATTCTTTTCAATGTCCTTCAGTGTTGAGTTAAATGTCCTTGTTGATGATTCAGTGACGGCGCTGGGCTGGTCTAGTGCCAGATCTCCATTATAATCGCAGTATATCATCAGACCGTGAAACTACGAACAAGGTACCATCGTTGGAAGGACTTCCTCCCCGACAAAGGTGACTCGATATGGAAAAACATCTAAACTCCTCTACACATACCCTCCACCCCAAGCCTCCCCTAGTGGTATAAAGTCTTGCTTTTGCTCTGCAGCCTCTATGAATATAAATGTTATAATTGTGACTCATTTAATGCATGTGAAGAAATGGAAAGTGCATTAAAAGGTGATTATTACCTGCTGGGGAAATAATTAGCGCAAATGAGATGCTTTCAGATCGCATTATTTGAGATGAGTCATTTCAAAAAACTCCATGAGGTTATGCAGAAAGAGTTTTGCAGGATTAAATCTACAGGTTAAATGTCTCGCTTGTATCCTGCAATCAGATTAGTCATTTCCCACCTACAGGCTTTATAATTCTGAGATAAAGGAACACTGGAGAGGTGCCAGAAAATAAAAATACTATCGCAGGGCAGCACACATAACCATTCAAAGTCACACCTAGGGCAATCTGGAATAGCTAGTTAGCCTAAAGTACATGTCTTTGGACTATGGAAGGAAACCAGAGTACCCAGAGGAAGCCCACACAAGCACAGGGAGAACATGCAAACGTCACACAAAAACACCCTCGCCAAGCCCAGGACTCAAACCCAGTACCTTCTTGATGTGAGGCAGATGCGCTAACCACTATGGACTCAAACCTCTTTGTCTCAAACTTGACTTGGACCTGAACCTCTCTGGGCTTAGTCCGGACTTGGCTAGACCTCCTTAGGATTCAGTCCGAACATGGACTCAAACTACTTTATACTTAAAACTGACATGGACTCAAACCTCTTTGGAATCTTTGTTAACTTAGATTAGATCTGTTTAGATTCTCTCCTGACTTGGTCTTGACATGGACTGGGACCTTTTTGGACTAGGTCTTGACATGGACGCTAACCGCTTTTGAATCAGTCTGGACTTGGACTCAAGCTAATTTTACCTCAATATTGATGGGACTCCAACCTCTTTGGAATTAACTTGGACTCGATCCTATTTGGATTCTGTCTTGACTTGGACTCAGTCTTCTTCAGACTCTGTCTTCACTCGGACTCGAACCTCTTTGGAACAGTCTTAACCTTCTCTGTTGTCCTGGACACGACAGGGATGGTCTTAACTACAGGTCTGGTTCCTAGTCTCAAGTTACTGTATTTGGTCTTGCATGATCTACACATGTCCTTGGGGTTTCCTCTGGGTTCTCTGGTTTCCTCCCACCTAACCGAAATGGGCTGATAGGTAAAATAGCTACTGTAACATTCCCCCAGGCATTAATGATTGTGTGAATGGGTTGGAATGGGGATCTATCCAGTCTGATTTCTTCTGCGTCCCTTTGATAGGCCTCAGGTCCAACCCAAACCTGACCAGGGTAAAATACTTAGAGGAATTGAGTGATTGGATGAACTATGTAATAAAAGCTCATGATATTGTTTAATTAAACATTTTAAACACTCAGTGATCACATACACTTGATTGTACTGTAGTGAAACGAGCATCACAGTGGTGCCTCAGTGGTTCAGCTTTGGGATACTTATGGGAGGGTTTGCTTTCAAATTAGAGCACTATCAAGCTGATATATAAGACTCTTAACCATCAACTCTTAGGTTGTATCATGTCTCAAAACCTAATTAATGACCTTTCCATAAAAATGTATTTAATTCTATTTTCTAACAAATTATATGGCACTACGGTAGTGCATGTTTAAGTCCTGGTGATGCCATGGCAACACCGACCTGTCTTGTCTCTCAATTAAAAAGATGCAGCAGCTTCATATTTCTTGTTTAAATCACTCTCGTCATCTCTCATGAAATGGAGGGAGAACCAGATAGAATTTTTGGAAATTTATTTATTAATTAATTTATTTTTGAGTGCTCTGAGAGAGTTTGTAGTATACGTAGTGTATGTAGTCTAATATCCAAACCGTACTATTGTGTGTTTTATTATTTCTTCACACTGCCTCTGTACTTCACCACTTGATAACTATTCAACATGATCAACAGCTTCAAAAAGAAGAGGTTTGGCAAAAGAGTGATACCCAGTTGCTCTTGTATGAGGATCGTCCAGGGAGAAATAAGATTTAAGCCTTATATCAAGTCATTTTAATGCTAGCATGCTAACAGTAGCCTTCCTATGTTCAATAGTATGTAGATGTGACCAAATCCGCTAATAAACATTGCTTGTTTAAAGAGTTTACCGTACAGCTGGGGTTTGAACTTTAAAGGTCACTCAAGGTCAAAGGTCATTGTCTCATTTAAAAGTCAATATATGGTTTTCTGTTAGTGTCCCATACAAACCTAGCTGTAACTTAAGTTCCAAGCGCTTCAAATCTCCAAAAGTTAGTGACCTTGTTCTGACCTTTATGTTCGATGTTGACATCCCAAAGTCAAATCATCTCTGGAACTCAGGTAGGGTAGTGTCCCCACCAAGTTAGGTGAAAATCTTTGCATGGGTGTGGTCAGGATTTTGTTCACAGGCAAACTCAAAAGCAAACAAATATACCTTTGATTACAATCCTACCGCCAAAACTGTGGAGGTACTCAAAGGGCTTGGTAATATCATTAATGTTGACTTAGCTGAGACACTTTGCACTATGGTCTGAGCTATGTTGTCATGACAGCAGTGAACTCAATAAAAAGCACTTGCAAATATGCTTTGTGAAGCCCTCCAAGGATCTGGTCTCAATGGTTTGCGAAAATGTCATCACGTCCTATATGAACTCAACATTAGCTTTGATTTCCAGATCTGTGGCACAGATAAATGAGTTTTATTCTCATACTGGGCTTTATTACGCGCTAGGAGACCCCTTATTGACAAGAAGAGCATGGGCTAGCATTTCTGTGAATGTGTCGTGCTTGAAATCTCTACATCTCTATATATTCTATAATTAAATTTAACCTAGCGGAGAAAGAATGCGCAAACTCGCAAAGGAGAATTTGATCACTGGCAAATCGAAATGTAAATTTGCTCAGTCTTTAGTTTGGTTTCAGCGCCGCTTGCAGAACTTCAGTGCGGTTCTATAAGTACACCCCCTAAGGAGAAGATAAAACCACAAAGCAGGGCTTGATCTAAATGAGATTTTCCCTATTTATGAGCTCAGGGGGCGTACCACGGAGCCACCAGGTATATTAATCTCAGTATACTCTACAGACAGATTTATAATCGAGGACTATTAACACAGAGAAGAGAACAGCTCTCCGCCAGAGGGATAGAATTACTTATTTAGTGATATTGAATAATTACGTATTAAAAACATGGATGTCGTCAATAAAGCACTATTGAAATATTTATTTTATTGAGCCACAGAGACGCGGCAGAGTTTAGGAGGAATTGCAGTATGGGTAAAGTGTTGTGGTTGTGGATTATAGGTCTTTGTCAGAGCAAATTCCAGCTCATGAAGTCATCTTTTTCACGTACTTCAGCGAGTTCCTTTCATTCTTTTCGGGTGTATTTCTCTAGCGGAAACCACAAAAACGTTATATTTGACCCTTGCGTCAGAACATCAGGTTTTGACCGAAATTCTGGTTTTTTTGGGGGTGGGGTGGGTTGCTTTTGGAATAACTCGCTCTCATTCACTCATTTGCCGAACCGCCTAATCCTACTATCAGGGTCAAGGGAAGGATGGAGCCTATCTCAGCCAACATTTGTTGTTGGCGGGGTACACCCTGAACAGCCTGCCAGACCATCTGCAACCGCCAACCATTTGCACTCACACTCACAATTAAGAGCAATTTGTCACAGCCAATTAGCCTAAAGTGCCTGTCTTTAGACTGTCAGAGGAAACCAGTGTACCCTGTTGAAACCCATACATGCACGGGAAAAACATGCAAAGCCCACACAGACACGCCCTCGTTGAGCCTGCTATCTGCTTCCTGTGAGGCAGGCGTGCTAACCAGTATGCCGCCTTTAGTAATCACATAGAGCAAAAAGTTTGTGAACATCTGACCATCACATGTTCATTCATTAATTAATTCATTTACCACTTAATCCAATTTGGGTCGCAGGAAGGCTGAAGCCTATCACAGTTGACTCTGGTCGAAGGTGGGGTACACTCTGAATAGCTCGCCAGACCATCACATGGCAGTACACACAGCTATTTACACTCACACTCACACTTAGAGGCAATATGGAACAGCTGATTAGTCTAGTGTGCATGGACTATGGGAGGAAACCAGAATACCCAGAGGAAACCTGAACATGAACGGGGAGAACATGCAAAACAGAAATGCCCCACCGCACCCTTGAACAGGCAAGATGTGCTGACTGCTACGCCACCATACAACCCATGTAGTATACAGTAAACAATTATTTGCCACATGCTAGGTTGATATTGCTGAACTGAATAGCCCAGACCTAAGCATACCCTGGATTTATTATGTTACCCAAGTAACTTTCGACTGCTGTTAAATGCATACTGAAGATCTTATGTGCTATTTTATGTGTACATATAGTATGCAGCCTACATCTTCCCTGGACCAGCAAGCGAAATCAATTTTAATACATAAGCAATAGTCCGAAATGTTCTGCTTCATTACCAAGCACGAGTTTATCCAAGGGTCACTTGACCTCGAATCCAAATTTCACCAAATGTAATCCAGCATTTCAATTAAATTTCCATTTCGCTCTGACTCGCTCAAGGACGACCATGAATAAAAACAATTAGTGCAGAAATGCAGGTTGGGCTTTGTATCACATCAGTGCATCCAGAATTCTAATGTAACTCTACATACTGAGAGATTATTTCAAATGGGCAGATGGGTGAATAGCACCCTGCTTGTCTCTTTCATAGACAGGGTTTCGGCTTATAGAAATACTTCCCTACACCGTCTCGGATCTTCGCGGACCCATCTGAATGGCGGTTAGTCACAGATGCGCTCCTGCTATGCATAGTGATGACTGGAGCTCACTCTCGTTCTCTGAATGGTTTTGGAAACGAATGACAGACAGCATGTGGCAGATGGCTGAGGGTGTAGAAGTTAAAGTTTTTCTATGGAGCCAAATATGTGCTTCTGAGCATCACCACTCAGTCATTGACGGGCGGCAATAATGGCATAGTGGTTAGCATGTCCACCGGAACGGAAGAGCAATAAGGTCTGGGGTTCGATTGCTGGGCTCGGGTGTCTCTGTGTGTAGTTTGCATGTTCTCCATGTGCTTGTGTGGGTTTCCTCTGGGTACTCCAGTTTCCTCCTACAGTCCAAGTCTCATTAGGCTAACTTGTGTTCAAAATTGACCGTGAGTGTAAATGTTGCCTTGCGATGATTTGGTGAGCTGAATCCCTCCAGGGTCACGGGAAGACTGTATCCTATCTCAACTGACAAACCAACAAACAGGGCCAACTCACACACAACCATTCAAACCTAGGGGCAATTTGGGTCATCAATTAGCCGAACAGGCATGTTTTTGGGCTGAGAAGGGAAACCAGAGTACCCCGAGGGCATTTATGGAAGCACGGGGAGAACATGCAAACTCCACCCAGAAACGCCCTCGCCAAGCCCGGGATATGAACCCAGGAACTTCTTGCTATAAGGTGTACGTGCTAACCATTACCCACCAACACCAACAAATATTATATATGGTGTGTTTCTAATTGGGAATAAAATGCGCCAATGTTTTAAAAGGGATTTAAGTAATTCCGCATTTGTTTTAGCTCTCTGTTAAGTGCGTGATGTAATTGGAGGAGCTCGTCTTTGTTCCCTTGGGGACGGGTGGCAAAATAAGAGAGAGAGAGAGAGAGAGAGAGAGAGGGAGAGACAGAGAGAGGAGGGGGCACAAAATCAGAGATAGAGAGAGATAGAGAGCGCGCGAGAGAGAGAGATAGAGAGAGCATTCAATAAGTGTACAGAATCTGCCGACAGGCAAACTCAAGCAAATTGAAAATGAAATGTGATTAAAATAAACACTCAGAATCTCGTACAGATTCCCACCCATGAAGGATGAAAGGAAAACTATTACTTATACCAGCTCTAATATCCTCACATAATGTCTGGGTGTAAGGGAAAACACACGTCTCTGTGCTTGTACTGCGATTTGCAGAGCCACTGTTTCTGTTCCCCCCCGAAAATGTTTCCACTGTACAGCTTGACCGTACACCCTGAAAACAGAGAGCTGAAACACAGAGAACTCGTTGTGTTTTCTCTGTGAGGAGATAGACTCAGGGGTTTGACTGACAGGAATGTTTATCCTGGCAGAGGATATTAATCTGTGAGACACAGAGATGGGGTTTGGTCAATACACACACTCCTCATTACTGAATCCAGAGACGATCAGCCGTCTCCCTACTCTCTCCGTCTCTCTGGTTATTGGGTGAATATATAAACAGCCTGGCTATTAGGATGACATATTAATTGTGTGACTATTACGTTAGGCCTTGTCAATAGAACATGATGGGTGTGCTGTTATAGGAGAATAATATAGGACGGAGGGCTGGGATGTGGGGAATGAGGCACAGTAGGTCTCCAGACATTTGCAGTGAAGATTGATTTGTTTCAGACCTGGGTGTTATATATAGTGTTGGTCTCAACTCAATCTCACACACTCACTCATTTTGCATATTCGGGTCACAGGGAGGCTGAAGCCTATCTCAGCTGACACTGTGCGAAAGTGGAGTACACCCTGAACAGCTTGCCAGACCATCGCAGGGCCAACACCAACACAGCTATTCACACTCACACTCTCACAGCTAGGGGTGATTTGCAACAGCATTTTAGCTTACTGTGCATGTTTCTGGACTGCCGGAGGAAACCGGAGTACATGGAGGAAACCCAAGCAAGCACAGGGAGAACATGGCAACTCCACACAGAAACACCCAAACCTGGAAATCGAACCTTTCTTGCTGTGAGGCAGACGTGCTAACCACCGGCTGAGATGGGCACGAGCCTCCCTGTGACCCTAATTAGGATGAAGCGGCTTAGAAAATGAATGAATGAATGAATGGATGAATAAAGGATCCATGAGCTTTTTGCTAGTACAGACATGTTTATTCAAAATGTCATCTTACACAAGAATGAGACGACACTTAATCCTTTGGCATGAAAAATGAACGCTAGCTTAGGCGGCTGTGTGATGGCGCTCGGAAAAAGACAGAGTCAGAGATAGATAGAGAGAGAGATAGAGAGTGAGAGCGAGAGAGAGATAGAGAGAGAGAGAGAGAGTAAGGACAAAGCTAGAGAGAGAGAAAGAGAGGAGAGGGAGAGAAAAGAGGGTGGGGAGAGAGAGGGAAAGCAAAAGGGAGAGAAATAAAGAGAGAGGGAGAGAAAGAGAGAGTGAGGGAGAAAAAGAAGGAGGGAGAGAGGGAGGGGAGAGAATAAGGGAGAGAAAGACAGATGGAGAGAGAAAAAGAGAGCAAACACAAAGAGAGAAGGGAGAGTAAGAGAGAGCAAGAGAAAAAGAGAGAGAGAGAGAGAGAGAAAGGAGAGAGAGGGAGAGAAAGAAAGAAAGAGAGAGAGAGCGAGAGAGAGAGCGAGAGAAAGAGAGGGGGAGAGAGAGAAAAAGAGAGGGATAGAAAAGAGGGTGGGAAGAGAGAGAGGGAAAGCAAAAGGGAGAGAAACAGAGGGAGAGGGAGAGAAAGAGAGAGGGAGAAAAATAAAAAGGAGAGAAAGAGAGAGGGGGGAGAGAAAGAGAGAGGGAGAGAAAAAGAGAGCAAACAAAAAGAGAGAAGGGGAGTAAGAGAGGGGGGGGGAGAGAGGGGGGGGGGGATGATCTCTGCGTGATGGCGCTCGGCTCTGTTTTGCCGTGTGGAGAGGGGGGATTTGGCTGGGGGGGGGACATTTGTTTTGCGAGGTGCACCCTGTCTCTCACGTGGCAAGAGGTGAATAGTGGCTGTAAAGAAGGTGTATTTCTTCGCCTCTCAGTGGAAAAGGCTGTTATTGCCCTGCATCACTTTCCTATCATTCCCCAAATACGAATTAGTACAGGAGAACAAACAGCTTCATGTTATTTCGCGAGCTTATTGCATATAATCTTCTCCCTAATAAAATCTCTACTATCAAGTGGTTTTCATTGCTTTGATTAACCAGCGAGGTTATTTCTGCAAGGACTGAGGACCTTAGGCAAGAAATCTTTTATTCATCATCATTAAAACAAAAAAGCAAAAAATTACAGCCATAAAAAACATATTAGAGGAATATTCCAGAGCCTTTCCAACCCAGTGTCTATATTTGTGATTACCATAAAATACAAACACAAGCAACTCCCAATGTGGCTCCCATGGATTACTAGCGGGAGCTAAACTGCGGGGTTGAGCAGTCGTTCTTCCCCGGGAGTGACGTCAACACATTGGGCGGTATTGAAAATCTTGTGCAGACAGTGAGTCGTCACATTCTAGGGACTCTGAGGACGAAAACGCTGCCAGAGTTGAGCGTGACGGTAAATCCAAAATGGCTTCCACCGCTAACATTTTGCTAACTCGGCTTTCCTGTCGTCAGTTGGTTTAGGAGCAAAAAAGACAAATTTTTTGCGCTTGTTGTTTGTGCAGCTCAGCACTTGCACATAATGTGTTATGCTAAAGGGGTCAGGGACGTAGGCCAGCCAATCCAATGAGTTCGCACCACTACCAGGCTGGAAGAGCCAATCAGAAAGGCAACATGTCTCTCTCAACATGCCTAGAGTCGTAACACTTGCACACACGCTATCAGCTTTCAATATAAATAAGCTATCAGCATATTATTATTAATATAGTTTCACCAAGGACAATAATGCAACCCCAACCACTGACAGACACCCCAAGCTCCCCAACACACACACACACACAAAACACATGTGATAAATCAAAACGTGCGGCTCGATCAGGATGATGCAGAATAATCCTTCTAAATATACTGTATATTACGTCCTAAAGACCAGATGTGGTGTGTGCACATCTGTGAGTGCAGAGATTGTGTGTACACAGTTCTGTACACAAAAACCACGAAACGTCAGTCAATACCAGCTGCACAGAGATAACGCAAACATGAAGAACGCTCATACAAATCCGAACCAGTGGGTCACGAGACATTTAGCTGCAGCATCCTGGGGAAATTGTAATTAGTGCAGCTTTAAATAGCTGAGAGGACGGCTGCAGATTCATGCAGTCACTCATGGGTAAATCTGCGGGTTTTCTTTGCAGGGATATACACGTTTGGGGTTTTGAGGCTCTGGGGGGATTATTGGACAGAGAAATAATGTCTTATATATTACTTAAATCCCATAATGCATAGCAGTAAGTGGAGAGGGGGTAGAAAGGTGGTACTTGCATTTGTTTTTAAATGGTGATAGAAATTGGTGTGGGAGATGAGTTTAAACACAGGATGCCTATTAATCTCTATATGGTGTTGGCAATACTGCACCCACACACACACACACACACACGAGCCATTGTTGGATTGAATCAGAGATTAAAGGTGCTGCAAAGTAACACTTGATTTGTGTCAAAGCCCAGTACAGCTCATCCAACAAAGGAGAAAACTGCAGGTACACAGACGTGAAGCTTTCTACCTTCTGCTTCTTCTTCTTTCTTTTTTAATGGGGTTTACAGTGATCTCAGAAGCCACTGTAGCAATCTAGTAACTGTGTGTTCAAGTCTGTTGAAAAGTCAAGCAGCGAAATGAAATTGCACCATAGTTCCTTGTATTAAAAAAGGGGGGGGGGGGGGGGGTTGGATAAATAAATAAATGAATAAAAACAGAACGTTTTATCCAGAGCGTATTACCACACCTCGCATTTGATGCATTATACTATTAGTATAAAATCCCTGCGCTTTGGTGTGTGTGTCTGTGCTTGTTACATAACGAGGACTACTTTTTCAACCAATCAGATGAGGATATTTCTGAAAAGTAAGGACATTTTTTACTGGTCCTCACTTATACAACGCTCAAGACTTGGTTTTAGGGTTGATGTCAGAATGAGGTTAAGGTTGGGGTTAGGATAAAGGCTGTGGTTAGGCATTTAGATATGATGGATAAGGTTAGGTCTGTCCAACTTCCTCCTCCTCCAGCGGATCCAACTCACCACCAGGTGGTGATCGGTTGACAGCTCAGCCCCTC
>JAOUQZ010000017.1:16479060-16523595 GCA_028564935.1 Neosilurus hyrtlii
TCTGGGCATCCCTGCTTAGACTGCTGCCTCTGCGACCCGGCCCCGGATAAGCGGAAGAAGATGAGATGAGATGAGATGAGATGGGATAAGGTTAGGTTTCGTAGGCAAGAACTACATTATTACATGGCTTAGTGGGTAAATCTCTGGGTTAGGGGGTGATCACATTAGATGTGCGATAGAAAAACGACTGATGCAAATGTATTTTTTTCGCGAATTTTGAAATCCGCATCAAGATGTCGTGTGACTCCACATGCATAAAAGTATATTGCAGCTTAAAAATTCAATACATTTTCTGCGCGGAAGTCTGCAAGTTGTTGTTTTTCTTGTAAATGGAAAACGAATCATTTGCAAGCAAAAACGACGACTCTGCGACCTTCCCGCGACACGTGCGGACTGTTTGAGAAGAGGTTGAGACTACTCCGTGTCAGAGCCTCGTTTTACGACATTCGCAGAAATTTCAAACCAGTTTGGAACTTTCTGCAATGAGTTCACGAACCGGACGAGCGAAATGCGAATGTCACGATACAAATTCAAGAATGAAAAGCGACGGCTGCGATTTGCCGTTCGCGTCAGATGCTTTTCTATCATACCTCTAGTGTGATCATCCCCTTACTGATCAGAAGGTTGGCAGATCAAGCCCCAGTACCAACAAGCCACCACTGTTGGACCCCTGAGCAATACCCTTAATCAAGCGCTCACTTGGGTAAATGAGATAAAACTGTAAGTCGCTAAGGGTGTCTGCCATGCGCCATAAATGTGAAGTTCAATTAATGTCCCCTTAATGATAGTACAGGGGATTACATTGCTTAATAACGCAATCCTGATTATAAATTCAACTATTAAATGCGTACACATGCAATAAATAGAGCTATGTTGTGTATAGTATATGTATACATCACAATTTATGCCCATGCACTTACATACACACTCATACATATATACACACTATAATCAAATCCCTGCACATCTGGTGATGAGAAACAGAAAAGACAGCACGCATAAATAATGCACAAACCAAACTCTCTGCTGTTGTGTTCTTCATCACAGAATGCACACGGCTCAACCGTATATAAACGAGAATCAGGAATCAAGATATTTATTTCCTCCACTGAGGGCAGGAGACAGCAAGGAGTACAGAAACTAACTGTATTAACGCTGTGTCTACAACCCCAGTGCCCCGCTGGCTTCCCTTTACATAACTGCACCACATTTTTTGGAGGCTTATCAAGAAAGCGGCCTTATTATCAGAGACGCCGAGATGAAAGTGTAAAGGATTTTGATCTCAGTCCTTGGCAGTTCTGTCACGGAGCTGTCGACTCACCCTCTTCTCTTTTTAAAAACTGCTTGAAACTTCTCCCAGGGCAGCAGCCAGATGATTGTGGTTTGGAAACGACTCTCTTTTTGTATCTGTATCAATCCTGAATTATATTCAGAGGACAAATATGATAAAGGGGTTCATTAAAAGCTGTACTTTGTTACAAAAAAAGTCTTTTAAAGGGGTGGTATGTAAGATTTGGGGTGATGACTTCGCAGTAATGGGATATAGTATTCATAAGTAGGTGTTCATTAGTATAAAATGCACCTGTAATTATTAGTCACTGTGGTTCCTATGCTTACAATGAGCCCTTTGTATCTACATAATGGGCGGGTCCTCTTCCTCAGAGCTGCCATGTTGCACCACTACAGTAACCCAGAACAGACAAACCTCTAGAGGGCACCTTTCATGTTTTTTGTTGTTGTTGTTTTTTTTTTAACAAATCCATAAGGAAACACTGAAAAGAAGATGAAGAAGCATAAAGAAGAGGAATCAGTGTTTGCTAATGTTGGCAGAAGTTTTAGAGCCCAAATTTTTGATTTTGGAGTTGGACACGCTAATCTTTATCGATGTAACCTAAATACACCTAAAACACAGTGCTAACACAACAAGCTTAAAGTGCACACTGGCCCAGTCAATCCTCGACCTTAACTCAACTGAGCATGCATTTCACGTCCTGAAGAGGAGGCTGATGAGAGAACCCCCTCCCTTCTCCCTTTCCTGCACCCCCCCAAAACAACCTACAGCTGAAAGACGGCACGGTACAGGCATGAAAAACACGAAATACAATCGTTTTCCGGTGAAACAGCTGTCACTGCCTTTAGTCATGATGTTAGGCTGCGAACGTCAGTGTCAGATTGTCATAATCAATTAAAGCAGCCTTCTAGATCTTGTTATCTGGGCTCCAGCTGTTTAATAGGTGACTTCAGCATACCCTGCACGCCATCGCGCTTTACGGATGTGACACGTCCCCCTGTGGGAGCGAGTGGAGTTAGAGAACACTTGATAAATGAACCCTTGTCAGAAGGATGGCACCTTGGTCAGGAAGAAAGGCTGTATTGTAAGCTTCAGTGCTCATCCTTGCATTCATGTGTTGCTGTGATTGCTGTGTTTTTAAGTTACTAAGATGGGGACAGCACGGTGGCACAGTGGTTAGCACATCTGCCTCACAGCAAGGTTCTGGGTTTCAGTCCCACAATGGACTGGCGAGATGTCCAGACTCCAGCCTCCCCACGACCTTAGTACAAGTGAACGGTTAGGCAAATGAATGGATGGATATAAGAATTAATCTGAAGTCATATCTTCTGGAAAATTCTAAGGGGGAAAATCTTTTGTAATATTTATTTGTTTTTATTTTTATTTTATTTATTTATTTGACGCTTTATCAACTTCCTGTGCTCGTTTTGTGTCTCAATTAAGGCCACACAATTACTTTTTCCAAAAATGAACACCAGCCTTAATGGGCCAGCGAGCAGATGATTCATCATGATTGTGAACGTCACCGACTGTGAAAGTCCCCATTGCATTTACTAATATCTTTTAAAAGCCGCTTGTGCAGCATCTCCTAAAAAAAGCATCAACACAGACCTTCCCTGAGGTTTGACGAAAGACATTTAGCTGAGTTAATAAAAAGCATTAAAGAACAAGAACAGGGTCGAATGAAAAAGGAATGTTAAAAAACCTTGACGTCAATGCTGAACTTTTTTCCCCAAATATCAAATTATCACTGTGCCGATAATATAGTGTACAGGTGGAGGTACTGTAATCACCGGTGTTTGACTGTCTGTCCGTTTGTTTGACTGTGAACATCTTCCTCACCACACCCGTGCACGGATTTTCACCAAACTTGGTGGGATGGCTACTCTACCTGAGTCACAGAGATAGTTTGATTTTGTAGTATCTAGGTCAAGGTGAAGGTCAGAGCAAGATCATAAAGTTTTGGAGTGTGTATAGTTTCTAAATGAGCGTCAAGAGACATGCTACTACTATGAAACACTAATGGGAAACCATATATTGACTTCCATATCAGATAATTAACTTTCACCTTGAAAGGTGAGAATCATGGTCACTGGATTTTGAGCGCTCGAAACCTTGACAACAAGTGCTGATATAGACATGCAGCTTCTCTCACTCAATCACTCATTCACCAAACTGCTTAATCCTACTAGGGTCAGCCGACACTGGGCGAAGGCAGGGTACACCCTGAACAGCTCGGCAGACAACCATTCACACTCACACTGAGAGGCAATTTGAAACAGACAGTTAACTTAACTTGCATGTCTTTGGACTGTCGGACTGAGGAAACGGGAATACCACGAGGAAACCCACAAGCGCACAAGAATATGCAACCTCACCCAGAAACACCCAAGCCGAGCCTGGGACTCGAACCCAGGAACTTCTTGCTGTGAGGACAATGTGATAACCATTACGCTAACCACATGAGTGATTAAAACCAGTACCCATTTGCGGTACAGCCCATTTTCTACATTATCCATTCCATGCTGCACTGTGGAGCTACCATGCCCTCTATGAATGCCAGTTTTGAAGAAGAAACACAGAGTGAGGGAGAGAGAGAGAGAGAGAGAGAGAGAGAGAGAGAGAGTAGGAAAGCCTATAGAAGAATTATTGAATCACTTCTGTTATTGCACATTCCCTCAGCCAAAGTGCCAAATGGTGCCCAAAGGAGAAGAGCAATGTTATGAGTTTTAATCTAATCTTATGTTGTGGAGGAGTGAAATACAGAGCCACTCCAAAAACGGGTCAGTCCTTATTAGCTCTCCTTACGCACCGTCTACCTTCCTTTTGTTTTGTGTCCAACACACACACAACCTCTTACACTCACACTTGGAGCAGTCAATTAGCAGACAATGTGCATGTCTTTAGACGGTCGGAGGAAACCAGCATGCAAAAGTGCATTTCTGTGTGGAGTTTGCCTGTTCTCCCTTTGCTTGCGTGGGTTTCCTCTGAGTACTCCGTTTTCCTCCAACAGTCAAAAAATATTAGGTAAATTTGCTGTTTCAAACTGCCCCAGATGTGAATGTAAGTTGGCCCTGCAATGGTCTGGCGAGGTGTTCAGTGTGTATCCTGCCTTCGTGCAGTGTTCAGGTGAGATAGGCGACAGCTTCCCTGCAACACTAATAGGATTAAGTGATTTTCCAATTTCTAAGCCTCTTTGTCATAATTAGGGTCGCGGGGAAGCTGGCGCCCATCTCAGCCAACTCTGGGCGAGGCTGGGGTACACCCTGATCTGGTCAGCTCACCAGATCATCGCAGGGCCAACACACACAACCATTCACACTCATTTTCACACTTGTGATGATGATTTGGGACAGCAAGTTAGCGTACTGTGCATGTTTTTGGATGGTGGGAGAAAACTGGAGTACCCAGAGGAAAACCATGCACGCATAGGGAGAACATGCAAACTCCACACAGAAACGGCCAAGCCCAGGATTCGAACCCAGCCCTTTGTGCGGTGAGGCAGACGTGCTAACCACTGCGCCACCATGCCACCCTGACATGTTTACATGTTTTCTAAAATAATTTATGTGGCCTGTCCATCATACGAGTACCTGTCAATCAGCTGTTGTCATAGGAAAGATACTGTATCAGAACTAAATGAACCTTGTACCCATCACAACAGACAGAGCTGCTGTTACAGAAAATTTATCAAACCCTTCTGATCAATTAGAATCGAGCGCTCAGCAGCACTGCAGTATAAAAATATTTGACTAATTTAACTCCCTATTAACACTTTCATTACAACACAATCGAACCGAAGACTTAATTTGGGGTTCATTGATTTCTAATTGGGCCAGATTTACAGAGAATGTATTGGTAGTGATTTACTGTTAGATCAGATAGCGATCGATGTGTGTCTCCAACATGAGGAACAATTTCATTTAGGTCCATTCAATCATGTCGTCCATTGTAGGGCGGCACGGTGGTGTAGTGGTTGGCATGTCCACTCCACGGCAAGAAGGTCCTGGGTGTCGAGTTTCCTCTCACAGTCCATAGACATGCACATTAGGCTAATTGGCTGTTCCAGATTGCCCCAGGTGTGAGTGTGAGCGTGAGCATTAATTGTTGTCTGTGTTAGTCCTGTGATGGACTTGCAAGCTGTACAGGGTGTACGCCACCTTCGCCCAGTGGCTGATGAGAGAGGCTCCAGTCTCCCAGCGACCCTTGTAGGAAAAAGTAGTTTGGCAAATGAGTGAGTGAGTGGGTGAGTCAGTAATGTTCAAGAAGGTCTGCTTGATAAACCCTAACCATGTTCCTGTTGACATTCAGAAGTGATGTCACTGTTGACGCCGTGTCCGTAAAAGGGAAATGGCAAATGTCTTTTTTGGAAGTCGCTCGTTTAGAACTCATTTGCTGTTTCACACTGCCGGTTTCATAATCGGCTCTCTAATGAGGAGAATGATGTCAGCAGCATGGCAGGCCAGCTGGGCAGTGTGGAAGGTGTCTGAATCCAATCTGTAAGTCTTAATGGGTGAAAGAAGTGAATAAAAAAAGCTTTATACAACATAGCTAGTCCTACTGAGAGTTACTGCATGTTGACAGTCACCATCTCAGTGAACTAGAATTCTGGTCTGGTCGGCTATTGTTTATGGGTTTTTACAGCACTCTGGTGTATGAATACTCTTTAATATTAGGTGGCCTGAGGGTGAGAGGGCAGGGAACTCCTTTGCAGAGAGACATTAGGAGAAATGGAGCTGTGGGTAGAACAGAATGTGCAAGTCAAGCATCCTTTAACATCTCCTCTATTAAGCGTGGTCATTAAACATGATATCTTATGCACTCACACACTAGATATGGACTTGTTTATCATGCTCTTAATTCATTGTTTTGATTTGTTGAATTAATTAATTCACTGGGCCTTGGGTGCCTGACACATTTACATTATTTGGCAGACGCTCTTATCCAGAATGACTTACAATTATCATTTTTATACAAGTGAGCAATTAAGGGTTAAGAGCCTTGCTCAATGGCCCAACAGTGCTGATAGTGGGGATTGAACCGCTGACCTTCAGATCAGTAACCTATTAACCCTTAAGCACCAAGATAGCCATCACAATGTAACCCTTCTCTGCATCCTCCCCACCAATGCTGGAGATTTAAATATCCGGGTAATCAGTAACTAATAAGTAACCAGTGCTGGATCGAGAGGACTTGGGTTAAATTCTGGTTATACCAGCACCATTCTAAGAACCCTGTTAAGGTCCTACCCTGAGTTTTCACTGGGGCCATGATGTCCATTCTCACCGAGATTCAAAAAAATCATGGAGACCCACGGTTTATGGGACACTTGTAGCATGATTGGAGTATAAAAAGAAGGCATCGAAGAGATGAAACTTGAAGGAATCATGTTTCCAAGTTCATCAAGATCCCCTTTGATGGTGCATCAAGGTCTGGTATGCTCTGTTAAGGTTTGTTAAACTCTACTAGGATTCCCACATTCTATCATGATCATCACGATCATCACAAATCCACCAAATTCCCTTAAGATCATCACGATTCCACCAAGCTCATCAAGATCATCATGATTCCACCAAGTTCCCCCGAGATCATCACGATTCCACCAAGTTCCCTCAAGATCATCACAATCCCACTAAGTTCCCTTCTAGATCATCACGATTCCACCAAGTTCCCTCAAGACCATCACGATTCACTCCCAAGACTGTGAAAAAAACCCAAAAGACCTCACCTTATTTTTAAGAAAAATTCAAATATTCTACGCATTCTAAAGCATAATATACATAGAACTGCAAATTCTGATGCGCTGATGAGGCTTTGCAAGGTAGAGAAGGAACGTACCTCAATGGTTCTTAAAATGAAGCACAGACATGGTATTTGTGCATTGTATTTATTTTTATATATTTATTACATTTTATTCATTCAGTGATGGAGTACACCATCTGTTAGGTAAAGGTAGGCACACAATCACTGTTTTCTTTTATTTTTCTAAACCAAGGAGCACATGTAGAATTCTGCAAAGAGAGAATGCACTGTAACTAGCCCTGTCTCTTCTGATGAAGACACTCTAACTAGAAGATCCTTGGTGAACTACATGCAGTTCCATTGAACTGATCGATGACTGATCGGTAAGTGTGTAAAATTCTGAAGGATCATAAAATAAAAAGAGAACATTGTTGACCATGAACACATGTACTGTATTCCCTTCAGGCCCGATGAGGTAAGGTAACGTCCGAGCGGGGGGTCAGGGTATCTAAAACCGAGCGCGTGGAAATGTCTTTGTCTGACTTGCAATGTCATTGCGTCCTTTTCACCGAATGTTCCGTGAACACAAAATCAAAAAGGTTAAACCTAACACCGTCAACAATGATAATATATGTATTATTGGTATTGATATTAGAATTATTGATTGATTTGGCTGGTTGGTAAATGGAACAGGTTTATTCCTGCTTATATATAATGTCCACTTGGATCTAATGTGTTCTGTCAGTGGAAGATCCAGGAATAAAATGAGCTTTGGGAGCTTGAGGGGTTCCAGCCTGCAAAAAGTTTGACAGCCCATGACCTAACTGAGAAAAGCTACTCCATAATGTCTCTAGATGATTGAAATAATAGATCCCAGTGTGCCACTGCCCATCAATGGGATGGATACAGTCGAAAACACAGGGAAAGAAATAGTACATATATCTATACATTATGTCTATATGGACTTTTTATTACTCGAGGGTTGCAGGGGGGTGTTCTAGGTTTTCACTTTCATCTAGTGTACTTTACCAAGACCCTCATATGCACTCGAGACCCTGTAAATGTCTTTCTGACTCTTTGTTCCTTGGGACAGAGACCTAATAAGACAGTCTGAAGGAAAGTATCATGGCTGTCTGTATGAAAGCATTTTTTTCCTTCTAAGACAGATCATGCAATATTTAGTAACCCAGACAACGTAGGCTACAAGTCAGCTGGTGGGAGCCAGATCTTACTCTGAAGTGCTAATCAGGGTGCAGAACTTAGAGCTGAGATTGGTCAGACTCACAAGGGGAATAATGAATTAGGTTTGGCGGTGCTTATGATGCATTACATAACAGAGGAAACGCATGACATCTGCTCAGCGACTCGGCCAGGTGCAAGGCAACGGCGCAAACAATGTTTCTATCCGTACAGCTGAACTCCAATGAACACGGTAAAAAATTCTAGTTATAGTAGCTGATTGGTGGGTAGTGTGAGAAGTCATTTTTTCACATGTAGTACTTTTCATTTTAATATCCTTGATATTTTAATTATATCGTTCCATACATCATTGTCTAAAAGTATTAAAGTAATACATCTTTTTTAAAAGACTAATATGCAAGTACTGCATGGCCAAGAACAAAAAATAATGGAACTCAAAGGGCACTTGTGCTTGCTTAAAGTTATTTTGCTGATTAATTAAGGGTGAAACTTTAGACCGGTTGGTATATATATATATATATATATTTAAGATACACAGTTAAAACCACGTCCTACACAAAACTGCAGCAATTATATATAATAAATATAATAAAGTAATGTACATTCGTCCATTCATTCAATCATTTGACCAACCACTAAGTCCGACCCAGGTTGGTGGGGAGGCCATGATTCACCTATCTTAGCTGACTTTGGGTGAAGCTGGGTTACACCATGAACACCTCACCAGTCCATCGCAGGGCTAACACACACTCAACCATTCGCACTCACACTCACATCTAGGGGCAATTACCCTAATGTGCATATCAGGACCTTCTTGCTGTGAGGTGGAAGTTCTAAGCATTACACTACCATGCTGCCCCAAAATGCAATTATAATTTTACATTTTAATAATAATAATAATAATAATAATAATAATAATAATACATTTTTAAAACCAATTCTAACCATCTACCCGAAATAGGGCTACATTAGGGGTCCATTTTTAGTCCCCCAAGATTCAGTCTACACTTATTGTACCCTCTAGGTCTACTTACTGGATTTCAAGGTAATTTATGTCTATGTTTACGTTTCTGAGGGCAAAAATAGGTTCCCAAGCAATAAACAAAACATATACTGTAAAGAGGACACATAACACACACAAGGGTGCAGTAATTGATAATTACTCCGAACATCAAGGTGACTATACAGTTTAAGCCTGAGATGAGTAACTGTTTTAGCATATACTACACAGAAACGTAAAAAGCTAAATAAATCAAAATGTTTATTGTTATTTATTTATTTATTTGTTTGTTTGTTACATATTTTAACCACTAAAAAAGCAGGTCAAGTGAGCCCCATGTGCTCTGAGCAGAACAAAGCATTGTATAGCTAACTGCGTGTTTTTAAACCCATTCAGCGTTTTAGTATATACTACACAGATACTACTACAAACATATGAAATGCTTAATAAAATAGGATTTTTTTTCCCCATTTTATTTAAAGCATCATAATGATGATGTCACCTGCTCCAAGTGATCGTGAAAAACTGTAATTGTCCGTGGTTGTGATTCAAGCGTTATCCATTTGGTTTTCTTAATTCCCAAATAGTGGACCAATCAGATTACGCCATTCCCCTGTAGCATATACTAATGTACCTGAGTGTGTATAAACATTTACAGTTGAAAAAAAAAATATTGGATCAGTACCATGTCTACTTGTAGGCCTTGTAGAGGATGAAGCTATGACAAAATATCATTTAGAGAGGCTCTGAGAGGGCAGAGTTAATAATGTATGACTGGGGAAGCAGGTCTAGAAAAACGAGTAGGTAGTGATAATAATGCTGTATCCAACGGTAGAGCACAAGCGGACAGTTGAATGCTACTGTAGAATATCAATGAAACACACACACACACACACACAAAGCCTGAATTCGTCTCTCAGGCTGTGCGCTGTGGCTCATTGATTGGGTGTGTGCTGTCCCGAGCACACCTCGTTCTCCTTTCTGCTTCCAGAAGAACTCATTAGCGCTTTCTCTAAACCTTTCCTCAAGTGCCGCCGCTCCTCTGTACCTCCTGCTGTTCCTCAGTGAGCAGGTGACAGGAATTGAGACACACACACATACACACACAGTCACTCTCTCAGCTCTGTTCTCTGTGCTGAAGCCAAGTACAGCCTCACATCCACCACTCCTTTAATCCGTCTCCAAGTAAGCTCTCATGGCACCCATAAAATTTTTTTTTTTAAATCACCATCTCATCCAAAGCCTCCATCGACCACCTGCCAACAACAGACAGAAAACGTTCCAGCTCACACTCGGTGCTGTTAGACCGCCTTGTCCCCCTGAGGCCCCTGCTGTACTACATTTGCTGTGTGATTTGATGCAGATGTTGTTTGTGGATTCCCTACAGGGCTCAGCATCAAAGACTCGTCTGCTCAACACATGGGCAACAGTGATGAAAGAAATCTTTTCTTCCGCCAGCGTGCCTTCCATCTGGACCTCATCTTCTACTTGGCGATGTGTAAAGGATGTTGTGTCTGTTTTGTCTGATATAGTTCCTTGGTTAAGATGTCATGGGACAGCACTCATTATCACCACATGGAGTGGAAGTACTGTAGTATTTACATTGTCTTCATTATATAATATTCATTGATTCATTCACTTTCCAAACCGCTTAATCCTACAAAACTAGACAAGCCATGGGGAGAGAGTGGCCTATCTCAGCCGACTTGAGGCGGAGGTGGGCTACACCCTGAACAGCTCGCCAGTCCATCACAGGGCCAACACACACAACTATTCTGACTCACACCTAGGGGTCTAATGTTAGCCTAACGTGCATGTCTATGGACTGTTCGAGTAAGCTGGGGTACCCAGAGGAAACCCATGCAAGCATGGGGAGGACATGCAAACCCCACACAGAAACGCCCACGCCGAGTCTGGAACTCGAACCCAGGACCTTCTTTCTGTGTGGCAGATGTGTTAATCACTATGCTATGAATGAATGAATAAATAAATGAATAAACATCTCCACACATGAATTTAGACCAAAACTAGAGAACTTAGAAAGAGAAGGTAGACAAACCAAAGTCTTAAGGGACGCCGTACTCTGCCGGGTGATACCCGATAATGGAACTGTTTGGAAGTGTATGAATAATATTTTTTTCTGGTTTTATGTACAAATCTATGGGGTTGAAGTAAGTGTAACTTGTGCTGGAAAGTGCAAATCTTTAGG
This sequence comes from Neosilurus hyrtlii, assembly GCA_028564935.1. Classification (NCBI taxonomy): domain Eukaryota; kingdom Metazoa; phylum Chordata; class Actinopteri; order Siluriformes; family Plotosidae; genus Neosilurus; species Neosilurus hyrtlii. The sequence goes on from JAOUQZ010000017.1 coordinate 16,490,503, forward strand.
GCAACCACACAAGACCATCAACAGCAACAGAAGCTAGCTGGCTAGTTAACTGCTAGCATAAGTTACAGGTAAACATTTGAGAGATTTCAGAACTTCAGAGTGTTGAGTTCATATAATGTTCTGAGTGATTTATAATCCAGTAGATAAATCTTTCAGAATATACCATGACAATAAACAAAATATAACAATAATCTCTAAAATTAGCAGTTAGCTAGCTGGTTAGCTGAACAATAGTAAACTAGCTTGCTCCCTGAATATTTTAGGCAGAAGATCTATATTTTAAATATGTGTTTTGATTTACTTTCTAATTTGATCAAGTTACAGTTTATATCCTCAGAATTGGCAACAAAGAGTGTTTTTTTTATCTTTAATGGCTGAATGTAAGGTATATTACAATATAGATTAGTATGAGGGTATACGTGATACATAGTATTTAGCTAATGTCTCGCTGATGCCTATCTATTATTAGTGACAAATGCTAGCTATTTTAGCAAGCTAGCTATTGTGAAAGCAAGCGTTCATGGTTTCCAAATTGCATGTTCATCTAAATCCATCTTGTAAGTGATGAATTACGATAATAACTAGTTGTAAGATTAATATCATCGCTTCAGGTTGCCTCTGCGTGTCTACTCTCAGAGTTCATTTTTAAGTTTTCTGGTAGGTGATTAGTTGAGACGTATATTGACTGATTCACAATGGCTCCCTGAAGACTAATTCATGTGAATAATTTAAATCTCACTCTATTGCACGGGCTGTTCGGCTCAGCAAAGCTTGCATGCGAAATGAAAAGAGAGAGAGAGAGAGAGCGAGAGAGAGAGAGAGGTTTGTAGAGCAAACTTACAAATTTAAATTAAGCATCTTAAGTAGAGGCTGTTCAATTTTCAAAGTGAACGATGCAAAATTAAAAGCCTTCGCTGCTAATATGGGGGCTCTGTTTTGTTAATTAAAGGTTGTGTGATTAAGTTGAGGGAACAGAGCGAGTACCAGGATGCAAAAGCAGTTGAGACTGTCACGCTGGAATATTGAGGCAGGTGCTTTAGGGTCATTTCCTGTACATTTTGATTTTTTGTCAAATCTGGCTTTGGGAAGTGTGTGTGTGTGTGTGTGTGTGTGTGTGTGTGTGTGTGTGTGTGTGTGTGTGTGTGTGTGTGTACTTTTACTTGCTGCGTGTTGAGGATCGGTTTTTAACCAACAAAGTGAGGACACTCACCAGAACTGAGGTTATTTTTGCATGTGTGTGTGTGTGTGTGTGTGTGTATGTGTGTGTGTCTGTTATATATTGAGGACTGAAATATTTTGGCAGGTCCTCAATTTTCACCTTAACAAAATGCTGTTTGAGGATTAAGACTTGGTTTTAGAGTTCAGGTTAGAATTAGGTTTCGGTTTGAGTTAGGGTAAAGATTCATGTTATGCATTTAGTTGATTATTAAGGGGAGTGTGTGTGTGTGTGTGTGTGTGTGTGTGTGTGTGTTTGTGTGTGCTTGTACTTGCTACAAGTTGAGGACTGGAAATTTATTTTAGTGGTACGGTAACAACTTGGGCTAGCAAATGCATTTTAATTGTTTATATAAGAAATCATCATCCTGATCGAGCTGCAAGTTTTGATTTCTCACGTGTGTGTGTGTGTGTGTGTGTGGTCTGGGATCTGTTTACACAATTTGCAGGGAATCTTCCTTATGGGGACAAATGCAAGTATCCATTATGTAATTAATTGAATTTTAAGATGTTTGAAGGGTAGGGTCAGGGTTAGGGTTAGGGTACGTCTCCAGGAAATGAATGTAAGTCTATGTATTGTTCTCTGAAGTCATGGAAACCAGACTGTGTGTGTGTGTGTGTGCGTGCATGTGTGCGTATGTGTATGTGTGTGTAAAGAGATTTCTCCTTCCCTCTCCAGAGCCCACTCACAGCCGGTATCAATCTGCATATCCATTTGTACAGAGATTGTTCATCTTTTTAGCTGGTGAAACAGCATTGTGAAACATGGCCTGAAAACCACAAATAATTCTGGTTGGAGGGTGGGGGGTTCTTTTTCTTTCAGCGCAAAAACAAATCCCATGTTCATGCATTCCTGCTGGTATCCAAAAACAGCCTATTCATTTAGAAGTTTGTTTTCCACATTTTATTATAATTTCATGTTATTTAGTGCAAACGGAATAACAGCTTGTGAAGTGTCTTGCAGTACATGGATATTGTCACTATTATCAAGTTAAATAACAATTATTATCAAGGATCTGTTACATTAAAAACATGTAGGAATATGGGACTGTGTTTATGGGCATATGATTTTGAAAAATGCATTACCTCTTAAAGCAGTAAAGCTTATTTACCTGTTTATCAGATCAAGCTGATATTGAAATTTGTCATGGATGTAGAAAGAGTTATAGTACAGATTCATTTTTTTTTCTTTTATATTGGTCCCGAACATGTCACAGTGCAAACCAGGGACGGTAAAACTGCAAACATTTAAAACATCCTGCTTTAAATGCCATGGCTGACGTCTCCACTGGTCGTACGGTAAATGATTCTGGGGCTGTAATGTGCGGCAGCTGTAAACCCGTCAAATCAATGGCTGATATCCTAAATCATGGATTCATTTCATTAGTGCTGCTGCCTTGGTGTAGAAGCTGAATGCTGTCACAGAGGTTTTGGCAACAGTGGAAAGTTACATACAAGAGGGAAATGGCGACGTAGAAAAACGTACAGTACATATTACACAAATAAAGCATTTCCAAAATTATCCAGTAAAAGCTGAGAAAAGTCTGTTTTCATACAATCACACAAAGGCTCGTCGACAATCTCTGGTTTATCCTTGTTTGGTTTGTAGCCCAAGGGCTGAGTTCCCTCTGCTTTGGGTTTGTCCTTACTGGGTTGTTTTGCAGTTCGATGAGCTCTCTCATTGTGCTTTTTTGTGTTTATTCACAAAGTTCCACTTTATTAAACACCCATATAGAAAGTGCTCACCAGGCGAGCCAGCAGCAACTCAGCATTAAAACTTGCTGATGATGGACCAGACCACGCTCTGCAGGAATCAGAGATCTCTTCTGAAAGGGACAGAGAGGAAAGAGGAGAATAAGGAAAGAAAGAAGTATAGACTGTCCATTATCCATGTGCAGTCACACTAGTGTGCTGAGCGTCATGTGCACCTCGTCTCTGATGGTGATTGAAAACTCGTCTAGTCCGTGAAGTATGTATCCCAGTTCTTGTTCAGGAGGTTCCTCTGGCTCTGGATTTAATGGATCAGTATTTGACACGTTTTCCTCTTTGTTTTCTGCCTGCTCTTCCACCTCCTGCTCCTCCTCTTCATCCTCCTCATCCTCCTCGGTGATCGAGAACAAGCGGTTGGAATTGCCAGGCCTGTCTACTGGTGGCTGATAGTGACACTGTCCATTCAACAGCTTCCTTAAGGGCATGAGTGGCATGATATCCTCTCCCAGCAGCTCCTGCTTGCGGTGCCGGAAATCACTCTGGCGTTTGAGCCTCTTAAACTCACTGAAGGCTGAAATAGAGTTCTGGTACAGGCTGAGAGCAATAGCATGAGCCTTGTCTGCCTTGGCCAAAAGCACAGCATGGCAACGCAGAACCACTGCCTTATGCTTGACCTGGTGCCGGTAGATCCAGGCCAAGATCTTGGGCCGGTAGGAGTCTGTTGTGCAGTAGGTGATACGATTAAGGGTATAGAGGTGTGGGGGCTTCCTGCGGCAGCCCATGCGTATGCCGTGTGGTCCTACACTCAGCTTCATCTTGGCACTTTGCTCACCGTAGTTGCTGGATGCCCAAATCTTGGTAACAGCATCATGTGTGCAGCCCTCACCTTTGGCCACTACAGTCACTACACTTCCCAGGTAGCGGACGCTGTATATGGGCTCCTCCTTGTTCAGCTCCACTTTTTGGCGCTTGCTGTGGAAAACCCCGGAAAGCCAGTGGAAGGGGCACTCAGGCACCAGGTCAGGGCACGACCTCAGCAGCGAGGACAGCAGCGAGTGATAGGTAAGTCCAGCACTCAGGCTTTTTGTTTTGCTCTTGGAATCATCCTCAACCAGCACAAACTTGCTCCTCTTCCAGGGCAGCATGGTCCCAATTTGTTTGAGGGGCTCAGTGCCCCCTCTGATGGCAAACAAGCGAGGGTTTGTTTGTTGTGTATTAAGTGCCTGAAAGCAAGATTGAGGAAAGCTGTTCTGTCACACGCTGGAGAAGGACTGAGAGCAATGAGCCTCAGCTGGTCTGTTCCATAGCTCGCTCGCTCGCTCGCCCCTCCTTTCTCTCCTCCTCCTCTCCTTCTGGTTTGTTCACATCACATGGTGAGAAACAGAGAGAGAGAGGGAGAGAGAGGGAGAGAGAGACAACACGATGATCAGAGCTGGGCTCTCGGCCCAATGTCTCAACATCATTTATCTTAACTATTCCAGCCCCTCGTCTGCTTCTACCATCAATAAATCCAACAGTGAAAGATCTAGAAACACAATAAGTTCGTTGCTCTTTTCATATACAGTTTTTACCCAAGTTGCGCTGGGTCTCTTGACCTCTGTCTTATAGAGACAGTGAAACGTCTCTATAACTCTACAACAAATTTCTGGTTGGCGGAAAGGTGGTGTTGTGGTTAGCATGTCCGCCTCACAGCTAGAAGGTCCTGGATTTGAGTCCTGGGCTTGAAATGGACATTTCTGTGTGGAGTTTGCATGTTCTCCCCATGCATGCATGGGTTTCCTCTGGGTACTCCGGTTTCCTTCCACAGTCAAAGGCATGCTAATTGGCTGTTCCACAATGCAATGGTTGTGTGTGTACACAGTGGTGGTTCAGTGGTTAAAGCTCTGGATTGCAGATCTGAAGGTTAGAGGTTCAAGTCCCAGTACCACCATGGTGCTGCTGTTGGGCCCTTGCACAAGACCCTTTACCCCCAATTGCTCAGTTGAATAAAAATAAGTGTAAGTCACTTTGGATAAGGGTGTCTGCCAAATGTAATGTAAAGGTGTGTGTTGGCCCTGTGATAGAGTGGCGAGCTGTTCAGGGTTTACCCCATCTTTACCCAGAGTTGGCTGTGATAGTCTTCTTGCAGGTCTACTAGGATTATGCAGACATTTGTTGGGTGCATAAGTATTCAATTTTTCAATTGTTGTGTTAAACTTGGTGCAAGACTTCTGGGATATGCCTCTATTAGCTTTGCACTGAGCTGTCAGACTCTATGATTCTCATATGGAGGTCTGGTCTGTCACTGACACTTCATTCTTACAGGGTACTTCATGTAGATTCATGAGCTCAATTAAGCAGATTTCGGCTTCAGATGTATAAGAATAGAAAATGCATGAAAGGTTAAAAAGGGGGATGAGTAATTAGTTTGCTATGCAAAAGAATAATTCGTTGGCATATAAACGACACAGCTATTAGTTCCTCTGATCAGTTTTGTCAGTGCATCTGTCCATTTCATGCAGAACAACACAAGGAAAATGGCTCACTTCAATCTTACTTACTCAAAAGACTCACTAATCTGTTTACACTTCATTAATTTCTATTCACGTAGAGATTGAAGGAATGAAAGTGCAGCTGTTTGTCATATACAGTGACATATTTTAATTATGCATCCACCATACATGTACACTGAATATTAAGAGAAAAAGATACCCCCCACCCCCACTCAGACATTACCTCACACAGTACTCACACACTACACAGATTTGTTGTCTGCAGTGTTCTCTCTTTATTTTATGATTTTTCAGATTTTTTTATACACATTCACTGGGGTAAGGCAACGCAGGATTGGTCAATTCAAAGGAAACGCTACATGTAGTTCACACAGGATAGGCTAGTTAGAGTAGATAGTTAGGCTTGTTGCGGAAGAGGTGTGGCTAGTTACAGTAGAGGCATGGCTAGTTTCGGCAAAGAGTCTCTGATTTCAACATGTGTGCCTTGGATTACAGAAATAAAAAATAAAAAAATACAGTGTGTACCCAATTTTACCCAATACCTAATCCCTGAGGCTTTTTCCCCTGAAGTATGAAGTACATAACAGCAGAGAGGGATATAGAGGGAAGCTGTACAGCTGGTCAGGTCAGCAGCGATTAATCATATGCAGCAGCATTTCTATCAGCTGTGGGGTGTGGGAACGGGGATTGAGGAATGGAGTTGTGCATGGACAGTGGATGGTGTAAAGATTAGCACGTCCGTTTTACAATAAGAAGGTCCTGGGTTGGTGTCCTTGGCTTCAGGAATTTCCGTGAGGAGTTTGCATGTTCTTCCAGTGCTTGTGCGGGTTTCCTATGGGTACTTTGGTTTCCTCCCACAGACCAACGATATGCACATTAGGCTAACTGGCTGTTTCAATTCGCCTGTAGGTGTGAGTGTGTGTGTTGGCCCTACCATGGTCTGGCAGGCTGTTCAGGGTGCACCCTGCCTTTACCCAGTGTGGGATGAGGTAGGCTTTAGCCTCCTCACAACCCTAGAAGGATTAAGCGATGATGATGATGATGATAATGATGATGTTTTTCCTTTTTGCAGTAAACATGCCTGTATCATCTATTCATGGGAAACGAATTCATGGGAAAAGGAGAGTCGAAACAATCTATTAAGTAATCCTCTTTTGTTTTTAGAGGAGGTCCAAGTAGAAGCTATTTACTTGAATGAGTACACGTGCACCGTGTTCTTGGACATGAGCCGAATGTGTGACAACACAAGAAAAAAAGAGCTGCAGAAGATTAACGTGCAGGGCCGAACTCAGCCATGACTCGCTGGCCTTTCCTGAGATTGATGAACGTGGCTCGTATTGACTTAGCTGCCACTGAAGTTAACGCCGCAGAGTAGGGAAGAGAGCCGAGGAATGAAATAAGGAAATGCCCGAGGAAGAATTGACCCAGAGCCATCTTATTTGTGCACTGAGGACCACCACGGTTCGACTTGATTTTCCTCCTCTGATGTGATTGAGCTGGAAATTTAAAACACTCAAAAGAAGTCTTAAAAGAAGACCAGCAACTTTATTTTTTATTAGTGCCCCCAGCTGAGCTAGCACTGTGTAGCTAATGGTGTCTCTTTATAGCCTAGTACTGTATGTATCCTATAGTAGTCACTTGTCTCAGCTTTTTTCAGCTGTTTCCAAAAAGAGAGGTCATTAAGCGTTCGTGAAGAGTTCTATTTCCTCAAGACTAAGGTATATCTGTGTAGGAGTCTTTTCCATTTTGTTGGACACTTATATAGCAATAGCATTATGAACCTGTTAGTGGCTAAAACAAGCAATTTATTTTGATATGGTTGTTTGCCCCCTAGGAATACTGTGTATAGCTGTTATAGTTGTCGGTTATAGCTTTGTCACCCAAAGTACAGGTACCAGTTTTCCCCTATAACTTTAGGGTCATGAGGAGGCTGGAGCCTATGTCAGCCAACAGTGGGTGAAGGCGGGGTACACCCTGAACAGCTCGCCGAACCATGAGGGTACCAGCACACACAAAACCATTCACACTAACACTCTCACTTACACCTAGATACACCAATTTGGAACAGCACGTTAGCTTAATGTGCATGTCTCTGCGGTGTGGGAGGAAACCGGAGTACCCGGAGGAAACCCACACACAAGCAACATCACACAGAAACACTCGAGCATGGGACTCGAACCTTCTTGCTATGAGGTGGATGTGCTAACCACTATGCCACGTGCTGCCCCAAGATCGGTCGTGTTACTATAATGTTAACAGACGCAGAACCAAAACAAGATATAAAACAGGTGAATAAGAGATACCAAGCCTGTTAGCTGGGGTGGTTTCCACAGGAAACCTTTATATTCAGCCAGAATTAACTCATAATGGAAGACAAAACAAATCAGCTGTGCAGCAGTGAATGGGCACCTTCATACATTCATTCATTCATCTTCTAATCTGCTTAATCCTAATTAGGGTCGCGGGGAGGCTACCGCCCATCTTAGCCGACTCTGGGCGAGGACGGGGTACACCCTAGACAGCTTGCCAGGCCATCGCAAAACCAATCACACTCACACGATTTGGAAAATCCAGTTAGCCTACTGTGCATGTTTTTGGACTGTGGGAGAAAACCAGAGTACCTGGAGGAAACCCACGCGAGCACAGGGAGAACACGCAAACTCCACACAGAAACGGCCCGAGCCCAGGGATCGAACCCAAGACCTTATTGCTGTGAGGTGGATGTGCTATCCACTGTGCCTCCATGCCGTCATGGGCACCATTAAAGTATTATTTTTTACTTTGTTTGGACATACCATTACTGATTTTGTCACTGATACCCCTAGTGGACTGTCCTACGCAGAAACATGCGATAGCTGCTCCCTGATCCGAGTGATGCATAATTAAAGAAGGTCCCGTTGTAGAACGTCCCGCTTCCAGAAGGCCTCGCTTGGCGTCCACACATAAAATCCGAGTGTCTCAGGGAATTAATTATGTGTCTGAATTTCACTAATGATGAAGGAATGAAGGAAGTAAGCGAGAATGGAAGACGGCTCTGGCCTTATGGGAAGTAAATTATTCCCTCAAAACGATGAGATCTCAGCCATTCTTTAAATAATTTAATGATCCAAAAGCTGGATAATCTGGAGCAGATTATTAGGAATATGACTTGTACCAAAGCTAATATATATATATATATATAAGACGAAACACATTTTATTGTAACTAATTTCTTAAGAGAATTGGGACATCCTGCATCCTAATACATAAACATACACGCACCCCTGTGGTATCCTACAGTTACAGTTATTATACTGTACCCTGCTATTTAGTGGAATATTTGTTTTTGCTGCTCATTAGACGGCTTCAGTGGGATCAGCCGAAGGAATCGCAAATAAAAGTATTGCTCTAGGAGTCGGTCCTGCTGATGTCATCGTCCCCCCCCCTCATTTAAAACCTACAAGGTTGCCCGAAGATCCCATTTCTTTTTTGCCCTTCTCTCTCTCTCTCTCTCTCTCCTATTTGTTATCAACCCTCTTCTTGCATGAGCAGCCCACAGTGCGGAACAGTGTCAAATCAAACCAATTATTCTTATCTAAACGTCCTCTCCTCTCCACTCTCTCCACTTGTTTCCCTGTTTCTGCACCCACACTTTGACTTTGATTGTGTAACACGACTCCCGGTGCCTGCTGCTGAACGTCAATCAACACCTTTTCTCCTGACCAATCAGATTGGAGAATTCAGCGGAGTCTGAGGAATTCGAATTGCTGATGGCTGCTCGTATTAGATCTGCATCAGTAGCCTGAGAAGGGAATTTTTTAGTCCGAAGCAATGCGTTACATCAAGAGGTCTCACTCACTAATGATCACACTGACTCTCTCCGTTATGCTCGATAGGCCTCATGTGATGTTTTTAAGATTCAAGAACTTTATGTGTTATATTGTACTATAGGCTGGAGCCTGTCTCAGCTGACGCTGAGTGAAGGTGGGTGTACCTGAACAGCTTGCTAGACCATCGTAGGGCAACACATGCACATATGCACTATTCACACTTACTTTCATGCCTAGGGGCAACCTGGAACAGCCAATTAGCCTAACGTGCTAAAGATAATGTTAAGTGAAATGCTAAGTGAAAAATGTTTGGTCACAAACATACAATTATTTTCATTCATCATTTCAAACTATTGGTGGTGTTAGGCATGTCCGCCTCACAGCAACAATGTCCTGGGTTCAAGCCCTGGGCTTGGCGAGGGCGTTTCTATGTGGTGTTCTCCCAGTGCTTGCGTGGGTTTCCTCTGGGTACCCCGGTTTCCTCTGACAGCCTAAAGAAAAATTGCATCTAGTTGTGAGTGGGAGTGTGAAATGGTTGTGTGTGTTGCCCTGCGGCGGTCTGGCGAGCTGTTCAGGGTGTACAGCGCCCTCGCCCACAGATAGGCAACTGCCTCCCCGCCATCTTAGTAGGATTAAACGGTACACCAAACGTGTGAGTGATGAGAGATTCCAAACTATTTATTCATTCATTCATTCATTTTCTGAACTGCTTAATCATAATTAGGTTTGTGGAGAGGCTGGCGCCCATCTCAGCCAACTCTGGGTGAGGGCAGAGTGCACCCTGGACTGCTCATTTTTTCAGCTCAAAGGGGAAGGTCGTCCAGCCAATCCTGTGTTTACTTTATTTCCCTACTTTGTCGGTCAGTGTGTAATTAAATCAGGCTCTCGACTAAGCTCGACTCGATCCCCTATAATGAAAGATGGGGAAGAGGAAGCGGCTCTTAGACGAGTGATTTATGGCTGCTGTTGGGCTCCTGCTCTGAGGAAATGCCTGGCATGATGACAGGGTACATCCTGGCCTGCTGTGCCGACTACAGTATCTGCGACCTGCAGCTAAACAAACATGCACTGACTACCAAGTAGGCATGGTGTGTCCTCTGTTTAATATGGCACAGGGGAAAAATGGACTACCTCTGCATTTTTGGTCTCAAACAAACGTCCTTCACTTGTCCTTGATCATTTCTCAATCACGTTTCTCGGTGTTGCCAAACGATCTATTAGTCACTTAGGCTTAATCTACACCAGGCGGTGATTATCGATCAGCTCAACCAGAGGGAAAAACACACACGCATGGGTTATCACCTGCACATGGAACCTATTTCTTTTAACTGATTCACCCTTATTTACATATGCATTAGACTCGGCCCCTGAATGCAAATCAGCCTCGGCACTGAACTTTCTAAAGAGCGGAAATGAAAATCAGCATGATGCAAGCCGGTGCCAATCGGCTTCATTACTCACTGGCTGCGTTTGTCCCGTAAATCCTTCGAGGCAGCACTCCGGATGCATTATGTCTCTCAGTAGATGACATGATTTTAATATCCTTAACTTGCTGAGACAATTTCAGCACCCGGATCTCCTGCTTGTTTTTTGTTTATTTTTTTATTTTTTTTGTTTTTTTGTTTTAAAGATCAGAGATGACAAATTCTTCAAAAAGCAGGAAAAAAAAGAATTCGTTTGGCATCAGACGCCACACTGCAAGTGCACCCTGCTCTTCCTCCTTTCCAGCAATTTACATAAAAATCATTCTGTTCTGAGCGTGATAGACGGGGCCTAGGTAAAACTTTTCCTAATTCCGAAAAAAAAATTCCTTTATGATCTCGGAACAACAATAATAAACCGGGTTAAAGGAACTAATCACTGATAATCTACTGATCACCCACTCCCTTACTCACTCATTTGCTGAACTGTTAAATCCTACTAGGGTTGCGGGGACATCTGGTGTGCCATCACGGGGTTATAAGCACTTATTGAATAATACAAGGAATTATTTGATCGAGGGGTTATTATCGGATGAGACTTATTCTCCATATTCTTTTGCTCATTCATTTTCTAAGCCGCTTAATCCTAATTAGGGTCGCGGGAAGGCTTGCCCTTGTCTCAGCTGGCTCTGCGTGAAGGCGGGGTACACCCTGGACAGCTCACCAGGGCAATACACGCGTACAAACATTGGCACTCACACTCACACACACCTAAGGGGTGATTTGAAACAGCCATTTAGCCTATTGTGCATGTTTTCGGACTGTAGGAGGAAACCGGAGTACCCGGAGTAAACCTACGCAAGCACGGGGAGAACATGCAAACTATATATAGAAATGCCTACACATAGAAATTCTCTGTCATGTCCAACGGGGCAGGTGTGAAGGGGTCAGGCCCATGTGAGGCACCACCCATATTCCCAGTATTTTTACTGGAACCCATTTATACTACTGCTGGACTGATGCACACTTGTGGGGGTCTAAAGGGGATTCGAAACCCGCAGCATCTTGATCATGAGCCCAGCACCCTAACAACTACACCACTAAAAAATAGATTTCTTAATGTGTCAGTGTGATTAACTGCACACACAAACTGATCCTATATATATATAGAAATAAACCGACCTCACTGTTCGGCACAAAAATAAATAAATAATTGGTGCCATTTTTTACTTTATTTCCCAAAATAAATCTCCACAGGTGTTCAATTTTAGAAGAAAAAAAAATGGAGAGCAAAATAGAGGGCACAAGTAAAAGAAAACACATGGAACAAATGCAAATGATTAGATGAATATTTATTATACTCAATCTTCTGGAATGTTACTCGCCAAACGGATCTCATCGACGGTATGCTGATAAGCCAGGATTAAATCTGGGTACAAGTGACAAGGAGAAGGAGCGGCCTGAGAAAGGTGTAGACATGTATTCTCAGTACCACTGCAGCTAGAAGCGTGCAGGTGATGGTGGCATTTCTAGGATGCACTGGGTCTCTTGTTTATCATGTTGTACGTCGTCCTATTGGGAATACGCGGCGGTGCAGTATTTAGCACTGTCACCTCATAGAGAGACGGCATGGTGGCGCAGTGGTTAGCACGTCCACCTCACAGCAAAAAGGCATGGGTTCGAATCCCGGGCTCGGGCGGAGTTTGCGTGTTCTCCCCCTGCTCTTTTCCTCACTGTACTCCGGGTTTCCTCCCATAGTCCGAAAACATGCACGGTAGACTAATTGGCTGTTCCAAATCACCCCGCGGTGTGAGTGTGTGTGAATGGTTGTATGTGTGATTCTGCCCTGCGATGACCTGGTGAGCTGTCCAGGGTGTACCCCGCCCTCGCACACATGGGCGCCAGCCTCCCCGCGACCCTAATTAGGATTCAGCGGCTTAGAAAATCAACGAATGAATGAATGTATTCGCTAATAAATATCGCTCTGTCCTTTTTTTGTTTTGTCTTGTTTCGTTTAGTAATGATGCCGGCGCACCCAAGCAGGCAGGAGGAAAGAAGAAGCGACCTCGACGAGCTCTCAAGAAGAAGGGAAAGAAATCGCCAGCGGAAAAAAAAGGAAAGGAAAAGAAAAGTGAGGCCATTATGGCGTGCATTAGCAGAGGCCCATCAGGACTGACGCGAATATGAAAATCCATTATGTGTGTTTTGGCAGAAGTTCAAAAAGCAAAGCAAGGTAAAGGCTGTCTACCTCCCTCAATCACCTCCCCCAACCCGTCCCCTCCCCCATCGCCACCACTCCATCCCCAATCACCCACCCACCCTCACCCCAAAGACTACCACCGAGAATAAAAACGAGCTTTGGCTACAAATGATAGAGATGAAACATGACGATATTGGTCACTTTTCATAAAGTGTGTGTGTGTGTGTGTGTGTGTGTGTGTGTGTGTGTGTGTGTGTGTGTGTGTGTGTGTGTGTGTAAGTCACGTAATAACCAGAAAGCATTAAATTACATAAATGTGCACTTAAAGAATTCTTAGTCATCTCAGGGCAGCACGGTGACGTAGGTCCCAGACTCGAGTGTCGCCGTGCGGAGTTTGCATGTTCTCCCAGTGCTTGTGCAGGTTTCCTCCGGGTACTCCGGTTTCCTTCCACAGTCCAAAGACATACACGTTTGGCTAATTAGCTATTCCGAATTGCCCCTAGGTGTGAATGTGGGTGTGAAGTCTTGTGTTTGTGTTGGCCCTGTGATGGTCTCGTGTCATCCAAGAAGTGTAAGTGTTCTCCCCATGCCTGTGGTTTCATCCGGGTACTCCAGTTTCCTCCCACAGTCTGAAGACATACACTTAAGGATTAGTGGCTGTTCCAAAATTGCCCCTAAGTGTGAGTGTGAGTGTAAATGGTTGCGTGCATGTTGTACTTCGATGGTCTTGTGTAATCCAAAAAGTGTGATTGTTCTCCCTATGCTTGTGTGGGTTTCCTCCGGGTTCTCTGGTTTCTTCCCTCAGTCCAAAGACATGTACATTAGGCTAACTGGCTGTTCCAAATTGACCCTAAGTGTGAGGGTGAATGGTTACGTGTGTGTTGGCCCTGTGATGGTCTGGCTAGCTGTTCAGGTTGTACCCCACCTTCGTTCCAGCCTCCCCGCAACCCTAGTAGGATTCATGATGATTCTGATTAAGCGGCTTAGCAAATAAGTGATTGAGATGAGTAGTCATCTCACACCACAAGAGGGCACCATAAACTTATAAACTGGATCCCGGTTCTGGTGCCACGTCCTTCGAGGCCTGCATTCGATTTCTGAACACTTCGTAGTCTTGTCCCATCTCGAAAACTTCTTCAAATATGGCCAATACCTTTAGCCTTTTCCCCCCAAGCTCCAGTCAATCCCAGAATTCATAGTGCCATTTTAAAATTGTATTATCTGTGAGGGCTATGTGAAGCTGTGTGTGGAATCTTCTGGTCTGGCAACGGTTCGTCCTTTGCGGTTACACAAGGCCACTCCTTTGGTGACTGTGTTCTCAGTGTCTCTCATGCGATGCAGCAGCGGAAAGCAGCACTTACACAACTTTTTAAAAAATCACATCGATCCCTGGTGGTCATCAGTGGAGAGAGTGTGCGGAGAGAGTGTATTTTAATAGAGAGTATGAAAGTGTGTGTGCGTGCGTGTGTGTGTGAGAGAGAGAGAAAGAGAGAGAGAAGGAGAGAGAAAGAAGGAGAAAGAGAGAGAGAGCAAGTGTGTATAACAGAGTATGAGTGTGTATGAAAGAGAGAGAGAGAGCAAGTGTGTATGAGAGAGAGTATGAGAGTGTGTATGAAAGAGAGAGAGTATGAGAGACAGAGAGAGAATATGAGAGTGTGTATGAGAGCGAAAGTATGAGTGTGCATGAGAGAGAGAGAGAGAGAGAGTGTTTGAGAGAGAGAAAGTGTGAGAGGGGGAGAGAGTGTGTATGAGAGAGTGTATGTGTGTGTGTGTGAGAGAGAGAGAGGGAGACAGAGGGAGAGAGAACGACAGAGAGAGAGAGAGAGAGCAAGTGTGTATTACAGAGTATGAGACTGTATAAAAGAAAGAGAGAGAGAGCAAGTGTGTATGAGAGAGTATGAGAGACAGAGAGAGAATATGAGAGTGTGTATTAGAGCAAAAGTATGAGTGTGCATGTGAGAGAGAGAGAGAGAGAGTGTGTGTGTTTGAGAGAGAGAAAGTGTGAGAGGGGGAGAGAGTGTGTATGAGAGAGTGTGTGTATGTGTGTGTGAGAGAGAGAGAGAATGTGTGTGTGAGAGACAGAGAGAGAGTGTGTGTGTATAAGAGAGAGTATGAGAATATGAGAGAGAGAGAGAGAGAGAGCAAGAGAGTAGTAAAGGGTATGAGAGTGCGTATGAGAGAGAGATTGTTTGTGTGTGTGTGTGTGTGTGTGTGTGTGTGTATGAGAGAGAGAGAGAGAGAGAGAGAGAGAGAGAGTGTCCCTGAAATGAATGCAGCAGTGTTTTGTTTCTCTGTCCTCTCCTCTGCTGCACTCTCTCAGGGTTATCTCCACGACCTCCTACGCTGCTCAGACCAAACCGTTTATCATGTAAACTGGAGTCACTGGGTGACGTCTGCTGCCGCTGCTTCCCTTCTCAGGGAAGATTTATTAGTCTGTGACCTCATCACCTGCGATGCTGTTCATATGAATATTCGGAGTGTTTTCGGTATACAGCAACACACAAAGTGTGTTTATATATGGATAGATTTATTTATTTATTCATTTGATATTCTGATATCCTGCAAGGGAAATTATTGCCACACACACACACACACTCGGAGCAGTGGACTGCCACACACAGTGGGGCACCCACAGAGCAGTTTGGGGTTTGGTGCCTTGCTCAAGGGCACTTCAGCCATGAACGTGGAGGAAGGGAAGCTGCAGCTCACTCCCCCACTGCCACACATTTTTCCTGCTGGTTCGGGAATCGAACCAACGAACTTTCAGTCCCAAAGCCGTTTCTCTAATCATTAGGCTACGACTGCCCCCAATGATACATAGATAGACAGATAATCTAACTACTAAAACTAATAGTAAATACATTTGCTGTTATGTGACAAAGGAAATATATATTGTCTCTTTCTTTATTTATTTTAAAGTTATGGAAGGAGTCTCCAGTCTCAGTGCTTTATATGTCAGTGTTTTCTCCCTTGTAGCATTGACAAGTGGCATTATTTGTCTTATTGACTTTCCTCTAACGGTGTTTGCTTGAGTGTTTTACTGCTTACAGTAACAGATTACAGCAACAACCTGACTCAAGACTACCATCTACAGCACAACACTGAGTCTGTGCTCATGTGCTTTCTCCTTGAGTGATATAAAGGTGTTTTCATGCATGCATGGGTTTCCTCCAGGTACTCCGGTTTCCTCCCACAGTCCAAAGACATGCACATTAGGCTAAATGGCTGTTCCAAATTGCCCCTTGGCGTGTGTTGAGTGTGAATGGTTGTGTGTGTTGGCCCTGCGATGGTCTGTTCAGGGGGCCTTATTGTAGTAACACCTGAGATAGTCTCCAGCCTCCCCGTGAGGTGATTAAAATCTATTAAAATGAGAAATGTAACACTTTTTAATGAATATAAATTAACTAACAAACAACCATCAGTGAATGATGGTTATTTGGTGAATAATAAAAGATTGCATCCTCCACACCACTAGGTGGCAGTTCCTGATTTCACATCGTTTAAATTTCCCAGCGTGGGAATGCTGCGTTTCCAAAAGCACCTCGTTCCCTACTTAGGCGCACTTCAGTACATTATAAATGGGAGGACTTCCACAGTATACGTAGTGCACTTAATATTAGTATTAGAACTACAATACTACTACAGGTGCAACACTGTAGTTTTAATGGAAGTTACTGGTCATAGGGAGTTGTTGTCGGTCAGTTATTGGGACGTCATAAGTGCTTTTGTTTACAACTGAATAGATTTGCGTGAATGTTATTAGTATCTATGTTTATTGCCCTCAGGGTTTCTATTCACGATAAAAACCGTGTGAATGAAATGTTAGCTCAGCAATAGCCGACTGGGAACGACAAGCTAATAAGCTAGCTAAAGCTAATAGGCAAGTATGCAGTTATATCTGAGTGAATGTGTAATTCATCTTTGACTTTTATGTCAGATTTGTGTTAAAAAAATTTTATAATTATGATAACTATGTGACGTATTTTACCGTTGTAGCTCAAACCTGAAACTTTAAATGTCCTAAAGCAGCTAACTTAGTTAAAATAAAACGAATCATGTTGTTATTGTGCACGTGACGTGGGCATGCAGTCAGACTTGATGTGTAATGTGATGATTAAACATTACATAACATGAATATTAAGATAAATTACATTTCTGTCCTCTTTCTCAGGCCTTTTACTTGAAACTGAAAGTGTGCAACTGCTAACAGATTTGTTCTTACACTGAAAAGCAATGTTGTTTCAGGGAGAAGTCACTAATATATAGTCATGCCCCTGGATGACGTCACAACTAGTGGTCTTTAATAGATTGTAATATTATGATTAAGATTTTTTTCCCCCTCCCTATAATCTAGAATTAATAATGGACTCAAATGGCAGACCATCCACAAGCCAGATTTTTTTCCTGGCCACCAGTTCGGCTCTTACGGCCATCCTTTACTCATTGTACAGGAAGAAGACCAGCAGTGCTGTCAGATTAAGAGTAAGTCAAGAAAACGATGAGCACACGCCACCGGTATTACTGTCACATGTCATATCTGATCTTGTATTCTAATGAACAGGAAGCCAAGAAAATATCATTAGATCAAGATCTGCACAGCATCCTGGCTGATGCGCCGGGGAAATGTATCCCGTACGCCGTTATAGAAGGTAGGCATGATTATCTGTTTAAAAGGGGGCGTGGTGGAATTTGTGCTATTCTGTGGAGTAGAAAAATCTTTCAGATGTTATCAAAGATTAAGTCTGGGCCAGTAATCGACACTATCCGTGACTGTTATCCTGTAATATCAAACAGCTCCCCACCCAGAAATTCTGAACGCTCTGTTTGTTGACGCTCTATAGGAGTCGTGCGGTCTGTGAAAGAATCCTTGAACAGTCAGTTTGCGAGCAGCTGCCATGGTGTGATCGCCAGACTGACGCTAAAGGAGAAGAAGATGGTGTGGAATCGCACCACTCATATCTGGTAAGTCTTCATTCCGTTATGTTCAATATCGTCGAAATATTGTGTGTGTGTGTGTGTGTGTGGGTCTATTGACAATTTGCTAACTGAGCTTGAAATCTTGTCAGGAACGACCACGAGAAGATCATCCACCAGCGCACCAACACTGTACCGTTTGACCTTGCGTCCCACGATGACACCGTCACAACCACTGTGCGCGTGATCCGCCCTCTGGATGCTGAGCTGGACCTGGAGAAGACATATGAGAACTTCCACCCAGCAGAAAGCTCCTTCACCAGCATTGTGGGCCACTTCCTGAGCGGCGAGCGGCCGCAGGGGGTGACCGAGGTGGAGGAGATGCTGAGGCTGGGCACGAGTATCACCGGCGTGGGCGAGCTGGTGTTGGACCGTGGCATGGTGCGCCTGCAGCCACCCAAACAAGGCTTGCGCTACTTCCTGAGCAGCCTGGATTATGAGGCACTGCTGGAGAGCCATGAGAGTAGTGTGAGGTTCTGGAGAGTTCTCACAGCGCTCCTGGGTTTGGCAGCATGCACCATGCTGGTGTACATGCTGTGGAAGCGCTACACCTGGCACAGGGAGAAGAAGAAAGAGCGGGAGATAATGGAGGGGCTCGAAGAGCAGAGAAGGAGGAGGATAGGCGGGGAAGAGGACGCCGTCCTGGTTGGAACCTGTGCTGTGTGCCTCAGTCGTCAGTGCTCATGTGTTTTTCTCGAGTGTGGTCACGTATGCTCGTGCTGGGAGTGTTACCGCGTGCTCCCGGCACCAAAGAAGTGCCCAATGTGCAGGGCTGTGATAGACCGGGTGGTGCCTCTGTACAATAGTTAAGCCTGAGCTGAGGCTTGTCTGTTTTGTCTGAAAATGCTGATTCGGTGCTTTACTGAATGAGGGATAATCCAAATTCTTTATTTAGCTTCTGTGTGAACAGAACACTAAATGTGACATGCCGTCTGCTTACCATCTACATTTAACTGGTACTGTATATCTAAAGCTCATCATTAAAAAAAAAACAAAAATATAAAATAGATTGCAATTAATAGGACAGCAGAATACCTCGATAATTATTGTGGTGAAAGTCAGGAAATATCATTGATGAACTGGTTTATTTCACAGAAATTCATTGTGATGTTTAGTGTCATATACAATGGATTAATCAGCAGGCAGTCCTAACTGTTTATAACAGTGTTGGGAACAAATGCTCGTGATCTCAGGGCTGCTCTGATCGGCTGCTGGCAGCCAGAGAGAGAGAAAGGGACAGAGAGAGAGAGGAGAGAGAGAATGAAATGGAAGGCAGAGAGAGGAGGGTGGATGAGGGGGGGATGGAGAGGAAAGGGGAAGAAATGGTGAGGGAGGGAGATAGAGAGAGGAAGATGAAAGGGGAAGAGATGGAGGGGGAGAGAAAAGAGGGAGGGACAGAGGGGGAAGAGAAGGGAGGGGGGGAGAGAGGAAAGGAAACAGGAAAGGGGAAGGGAGAAATAGCAATATAAAGAAAGGGAAGGGAGGGATTGAGAGGGGTGGTGGGGAGAGAAAATGATCAAGGCGGTTGGAAATGGGAAGGAGGGGACAGAGAATGAAGAGCATAATGCAAGGATGGAGGGATAGAGAGGGATGTAAAAAATGATAGTACGGGTAAATGGGGGAGGGAGTGAAGGAGAAGAGCGTGAGTTAAGGATGGAGGGGTAGAGTGAGGGGAGGGGGGGGGGGTGAAGGAGATTAAGGATGAAAATTGAACACTGAAATGTATGAAATGGAATTTTCTGATAGAGTAAAATTACCGCTACATCGTGCTACAGCAGCGCTTCCTTTATAAAGAGGAAAATCCTGCGAACTGTTGGCTGCTTAAACACTTAAAGGAATGAATTATTTCATGGTTCTGTTCTTCTGGGTGTTGGGTGAGTTCTAAGATTTTGGATGACGGGTTAAAGGTTCGACAGACACAACAGGCTTCAAGTACAGCGTACATGTTAAACACATGGAGATGGTTTTTGTACAAAGGGCTTTAAAATAATGATTGAATTTTTTTTTTTTTGAAGTATTACATCAATAAAGTTTTTTTCTGAATCATGAAATAATCTCTGCTGAATTCTTGAGTTCAAAATAATGTGCAGAAATGTTTCGCTCTCCTGTTTGAGTTCTAACTGTTGGTGACTGTATTTATTACTTAATAACTTTTAGATTTATTATAGCACCTATAAGGGAACCCAACCCAAGATGTGTGATGAGCGCCAGTCCGCCATGTGTGAGCGCCAGTCTGAGATTTCCTTAAAACCAAACACTATCGAATTGTTTCAAGTCCAGTGACTCCGCCTTGTTCTGAAATTGCGTGGAGTTTGTCAGATTGTAACCTGCGACGTTTATAGCAGCTCGATGTCCAAGACATCAGAAAGTCAACGGATCATTTGGTGAACCGCTTAATCCTATCAGGATCGCTGGGAGGCAGGAGACTATTTCAGCCAACACTGGACAAAGGAGGGGTGCACCTTAACCAGTTTACCAGACTATCGCAGGGCCAACTCACACCTAAGGTCTATTTGGAACAGGCAGCTAACTTGATGTACATGTCTTTGGACTTGGGGGGGGGTGGAGAAAACCAGGACTCGAACCTAGAACCTTCTTGCTGTGAGGCAGGTCTCTTAAACACAACTCCACAATGCTGCCCTATTATTATTATTATTATTATTATTATTGTCATTATATCAATATTTCATATAATTCATATATTTATTAGGCCCTTAAGTGTAACCCCAAGACCCTTTTTTTCCTTCAAGAGGCAAACAGCAGGGGCGGGGTCAGTAAAGTGGAAGGGAAAGGCATGTCGGTGTTTTTGATTTCTAAACTGCAAACTTACTGCAGTTCAACCTGACCAGAAGGGGGCGCTGCCTATCTATTAATTGTCGGACTTTGCATAACTATTGAACCTTGAACCATAGCACTTCTTTAATGTCAGAACTAAAAGCTGAGATTAAATTGTTTCAGGTTTGTGTAATAAACTATCTGTGAAGAAAATCCGACCGAGGATCGAGGTCGGATTCGGACATTCTGACATTCAGGTTCTCGCTGTTGAACTACTATAGAACCACTTTATTCTTTAAATCTTTCACTTTTCAATCATTTCGATACATTATTCGATTTTAAAGACCGCCGATATACTTTAGTTCTTTTATGCTGGACTCTAAAAACACTCCCTCATTCGCTTATTCCTAATATTAAGGTCATGGGAAGCCTATCTTGGCCGACACGGCTATAGCAGGGCACACCTTGAACATCACAGGGCAGCACACAGCCATTCTCCTTTACATTTACATTTACAGTATTTGGCAGATGATCTTATCCAGAGCGACTTACATTTATAATTTTTTTTAATACATACAACCGAGGGTTAAGGGCCTTGCTCAAGGGCCCAACAGTGGCAGCATAGTGGTACAGGGCTTGAACCACCAACTACTTCCTGATCAGTAACCCAGAGCCTTAACCACTGAGCCACCACTGCCCGCACCTTACATCCCCACCTAAGTAAAAATTGGAACAGCCAATTAGACTAATGTGCATGTCTTTGGACTGTAGGAGGACACCGGAGTAACCGGAGGAAACCCTGGCAAGCATGGGGAGAATGTAGAAGCTCCACACAGGAACGCGTGAGCCAAGCACAGGCTCCTTCTTGCTGTGAGGCAGATGTGCTGACCACAATGCCACCGTGCCACCCTCTCTAAAAACAGTTCAAGAGTTCAAGGTAATACGTGCACCTGCCCCGGTCAATAATATATATTAAAGGTGTAAAAATGTATAAAAAGGCTGTTTTTTTAATCAATGTAATAATAATTATCATATTAATAGTAATAATAAGTAGTAGTAGTAGTAGTAGAGGTGTTGCATTCACATTCTTTGAGATGTAGTTTGTTTGTTTGTTTAGTTAGTTAGTTAGTTAGTTAGTTAGTTAGTGGTTGTTGCTTTTTTTTTAAAGGCACTGCATTATTTGAATCACTTTTAGCAGAACATCTAGAATGTTCCCGCCAGAATTTTGCTCCAGTGTAAACTCTCATTCCTCAGAGAAATTATGCAACATTTCTGCAGAACACAGAAAGAAGAGTAGGACCAGTTTATTAGGGCCAGTTGGTCCCTTTCAGTCCTTAAAATATCTCAAAGACACAGATTATTTATTTATTTGTTTGTTTGTTTCTTTGTTTGTGCTTATGTGAACACTCCAAATAAACTTAAACCCTTCTCAAACAAAGCTCTTAAACCTTTGTTCAACCTGTGCATTGTGAGTGTTCCAGGTTCGCGTTGCCTTTTTGGCGTTATATTTCAGACAGATTACATGCTGGTGCACTGCGGTGCTTTAAACCACGCAACAAAACCACAGAATTAAGAAATTACTGCAGTTTTTCAGTTGTGGGGGAAAAGAAATTCTGTCTGGATAGCAGCAGCCATGGTGTCCAAGTGAAAGCTACCCATAATCCAAAGCTGTGAAGGTCTGTATGCTCCAGGGGGACGGAAAGAGAACCGAGTCTGCTTTCACATGCACTCACTCACAGTGTGAACGCAAGAAGAGTCGCTTTCTGTTTTGGGCCGCTTTAAATCTGCTTCGACGCAGGCACCTGCGCCAAGGAACAAGCAGCCCCAGCGCAACTGCCTGGGAAAAAACTATTAGATCCAGACTAAACTCAGACTGATGGGCACAACATGCTCCACTCTTCGAGGTTGGGCAAGGTGTTCCGGAACATCATCACAATCGGTGACAAGCAGTTGGGATTACATAAGTGCAGTAGCGTCCATCAGGGTCCATCATGGCAGATGGGCGGTTTGTCTTCAGTGGATCCAAGCAGTACCTGCTTGCCACCGATTTGAGTGATCATGTAAACACATAGTTAAGTGGGCGCTACTTGCTCTGGGCGCAAGTTATTCTTGGGGCAACTTGTCCCAGCTTTTGAGGACTAATTTTGGTTTGTTAAAAACAGAATTGCACGTGAAATATTTACACTCTTTAATATCAAAAGTCAAATTATAATTCATTTAAATTTATATAAATTTTATAGAATGCAGGGGTTTTTTTTAATGTAGGATTTTGCATTTAGAAAATTGTATTACTGGGGGCGTGGGGGCATAACAGGTTCACCTCACAGCGAGAGGGCCCTGGGTTTAGGTAGTGGACTCAAGGGAGTTTCTCTTGGTATCTGTCGGTTCTCTGTGTGCTTGTATGGGTTTCCTCAGGGTACTTCAGTTTTCTCCGATAGTCCAGTGCACATTAAGCTGATTGGCAGTTCCAAATTGGCCCTAGGTCTGAGTGTGTGTGTGTGAGTGTGTGTGAGAGCTGTTCAGGGTGTACCCCGCCTTTAAACCCGATTCGGCTGAGATAGGCTCCAGCCTTCCTGCGACCCTAGTAGGATTAAGCGGTTCAGAAAACAAATGAATAAATGAAAACTGCATTACAAACCAAATATGTCTGTTTGTTTAATGTCTGTTTATTTATTTTGATGCACATTATAATATATTTTTTAAAGACTGTTATTATTTTGTTTGTTGGGTAAAAAAAACCCTGTATCTTGCAGATTGTGTTATAACAAATGTGCAGTTCTCACAGTAATAAGAGAAACTCATCTCGATCTAATCTCGGCTTAATTTTCGCTTCCCATCAGCTGTTTTGGGTTTTTTTCCCTCCCCATCAGCTTCGCTACGACTTTGAAATGGTCCGAAAACAACCCGCGTGTTCCAAATCACACTATACTCACTCCCTAGTGCACTACTCCCAAAGCCTTCTCTCCCTCTATTTTTTATTTTACACCGTTGAAAAGTAGAAAGAGCGATATGAAGAGAGGGGCTGAATAATACATGCACTTCTACACAGGTGAATAACGCGCCCTAACAAGTAAAGAGTAAAGTAGTGCACTTTATATTTGTAGGGAATAGGGAAGCACCATTTCGGACACGCGTACGTGTTGTGCTGAGTTTGTACGCCTGAAAGAAACGGATGCGCCCCGCACTGATTGGCTGAATTGCTGAAATCCCGCCTACTTGGACTGTAATTGGGCTGAAGTCCTCACGAAACGGATTCGATTGGCTGACTGACGGAGCGTCTGGCGAATCCGCGCGCGGGAGGGCAGATTTTATGTTGGTGTGTTATCTGTGTACCACGTGGTTTCTCTGACTATAGGACCTGCTCTGGCCGAAACACCTAAAGAGGCTCGCGGGTAAATAATTTTCTGTTTTGCAAAATATTGTTGTTTGCTTGAAATTTTCGGTTGTTTTATTTGAATGAAGGATTTAATTTGTTGAGTTTGGTTTTAGAAAGAAAGAGAGACAGAGAGGGAGAGAATCATGTCGCAGGTGTTGCCTTACGAGGAAAACATAAGTCGCTACGGTAACGATGGAGACGAGGAGCAGATGTCTCTCACCTGCCGCCTGCACAACACCAACAACTTCTTCAGCACCGCGCAGAATAAAAGACCTCCAAAACTCGGACAGATTGGACGGAGCAAACGAGGTGAGAAGACTTTTCAAGAGGTTTTTTTGGTTTTCTTTAATTTTTTTTACCCAAAAAGATCTCCAAAAGATAAAAAAAAAAATAATCAATGAGTGCATTAAAGGAGCCATATCATGATTTTACCCAAATTCAATCACCCGTCTATTCATGCAATAAATATACAAAATAAAAGTCTGCCTTCATTAAGCAGCTTTTAAACTCACAAATCATAAAGTGTCAAGTTTTCGAACTTGACGTGAAGCGGAACGTGACCACTTGTTCGGGCTGGACGGTTTTCGCATCCCTTTGCGGTCACATTTAATAAAATCGAGTCTAATTCATGCCCAGTGTCGATTGTTAGGGTGCTGAGCTCAGGATCAGGAGGTTGTGGGTTTGAATCCCAGTAAGACCCCTGGGAGAGGTTTTAACCACAAATGTGTCTCTGTGCACCTGGCAGTGTTAAATAAACAAACAAACAAATAAATAAATACTGGGAGGGTGAGCTGCAATGGATGGGTGTCCCATCCAGAAGTCATCCCCTCCAACCCACGTCACGCTACAACCGTGAATGGGATAAGTTCCAGCTCTGATGAACCACTACGTTCAGGTGTAAAAAGCCAGGCATCCTTTATAAACAATGATTTCATCCATATATGATTTTATACCTTTTATGATCTTCTCATTGGTGTTATATAGGCTATTCTTTTTTTCAAACATCCATGATACTGCCCCTTTAAAATTTTAAAGGTACCGTCTACCCTGAAGCACTGAAAATATCTTTCAACGGAAAAATTTGTGATGGTTCTGTAAGTCCTGGTTTTAAGAAGTTTGTTTTGTTATTATTCAGGTGAGAAGTTAAGGCTGTGTCCCGCTCTGATGTCACAGGGGGACACTTATTGGTGATGCACATAAACAAACTCAGGGTTTGTTTGTTTTTTGTGTGTGTGTGTGTGACGAGAACTAAAGAACCTGGGGAAACTCGGGGAGTATGAACCAGGGACCGTGGTGCGATGAGGCAGCAGCACTATAACCTGTTCCTTCGCAATCATGGAGGTGATGCACTGGTGTTGACTAGCATTGAAGCGACTCTTTTTAGCATTAAGGGGTGATTGACCTTGACACGCTAAATTACTAAAGTGCTGCTGCATCACTTTCTTGATGGAGAGCTGAAAGAAGGAAGGGCTAAATTGCTTATCAAAGAGCATTGTGGGTAATGTAGAAAATTCTGCTCAGATTTTTCATTGTGAACACCACCAAAGACCTTCAGGATGATTTTTGTTCTTGAAGTATTGCACTGGGAATTTTTTGTTTTGTTTTGTGTTGGTTTTTTTTCTTTTTATATAGGATGATGTTATGCTTCTGTCCGTTAACCTGCATGCATTTCTGGTTTATCTCTAAGCATCAGTGCCCAGATGTTTACCCATGGAAACATGCTGTGTTAGTTTTTCTTGCCTGGATGCTATTATCTGCTCATATTTGTGCATCTAGGCTTGGTGTAATGTCTGGAAAGATAATATTACAGCCAGGGATGGATTTAGGAGGATTACATAATACATGAGTGCAGGAGAGGAGATGGTGGTGATGATGGGATTTTTTTTTTAACACGGCCATAGTGAGGAGCAGGCTGCATGTCGTGTACTTGGGTTCGTCCTGCTGTAGCCAGTGTCTTAAATTTCATTATTCATATAAAAATAATTCATACAGTGTACATACAGTATTTTTACCTGGTTATGTAACCTCCACCATCCTCAACCATCCCCACCTTCCCTCACCAACCTCCACCTGAATTTATTTCTTTTTTTTTTGAGAAAATAATTTTCATTAGGTTCTAATTACACATTTTCTGTTTTTTTTCCTTTTCCCCCTCTAGTCGTCATAGAAGATGATCAAATTGACGAGGTGCTCCAAAGCACGACGGAAAAGTCTCCTTCGAAAGCATAAAAAAAAGAAAATACATGAGCGAAAGGACTTTTTTCTTTTTAAATTTTTTTTAAAATGTTGAAACGCTCGCCTCTGCATGAACACGGCTCTCCATTATGGGTTGAATTTCACAACACGACGCAGCACACGAGGAGAGCAGCACCGGCACAGGCTCCTACACGAGAACGCTAATGTCTGATTTACCGATTCCTCCCAAGGGCATGTTTTGATCACTTTTTTAAATTAATTTATTTTCTTCTTCCTTCCTTTTTGTGGGTTGAAATCAGTCTAATATATTGCTACGTGTTGATCCTTAGTGGTTAAAGGTTGTAAAGCATTGTATTGTGAGAATGCATTGATATTAATAAGCACAAATCCCAGATTTATGATAACCGTTTTATTCCGTGTTTCCTTCTTTTTCCACACAGCGCACTTTTATTGGTTTTGTTTTTTCCCGTTCTGAACCCAACACTTTGTGCACGATGGAACTGTGAATTTTTTCCGTGATGTGTTTTTTCCACTTTAAGGAAATCTGTTATTCTGTACATTTTTTGCAGCACTAAAAGACTGAGCGAACATTTTTATAAATTGATTACTTTTCTTTTTTTTTTTTTAATTAACCATTTTGTTGCTAATCATAATGTGTGTGTGTTGCCTGCACAGCCTCAAGTGAATTGCTAACTTTTGTACCGAGAAACAGTTTGTGAAACTGGCTTATTTGTAGTTCAAGCACTTTCCGACGTAGGCGCCAGTCTTTGCTGTACAGAATCTTTATGATGACAAATTTTGTGCCAAATCTTGCAAAAAAAAAAGTATGCCAGTCGAGCTGTGTCGCTGTGCGCTGCGTACTGTGAAGTTCTGGCCGTCTTGTCCATTTTGGGAATTTTCTACCTGCTTTTGCATGAGACGGGCTGAAGTGCCTCGCTGTGTGGCAGTGAAACTGGTTTTCTTACGGTAACTTTGGAATGACAGACCTCAAAACTCTTGAATATTACATATAGTATATGTTGCACTTCTTACTGCTTAACAGGGCTATATTCATAATGGAAAGTATGACCATCAAAATGTGAATATACAATAAAATCACTACAAATGATCCTTTGTGAGACTTTGATTTGGGGAAACGCGCTTCACGACGCTACATGTTGATCATGTACTCAATATTCGTACTGATCATGTTACGTCAACATGCGTGGCACGGTGGAGTAGTGGTTAACACGTCCGCATTACATGGTCCTGAGTCCAAGGTCCGGGCTCGGCTGTGAGGAGTTGGCATTTTCTTTTCGTGCATTGTGGCGTAGTGGTTAGCACGTCCTCCTCGCAGCAAGACGGTCCCGGGTTCAAGTCCCAGGCTCGGCTGTGTGGAGGCATGTTCTCCTTGTGCTTGTGTGGGATTCCTCCGGGTACCCTGGTTTCATCCAACAGAGCAAAGACATGCATTTTAGGCAAATTGGATGTTCCAAATTATCCCTGTGTGTGTATGTGTGTGTGTGTGTGAGCTTCTAGCATAGCGGTTAGCGTGTCTACCTCATGGCAGAAAGGTCCTGGCTTTGAGGCTCGGCGAGTGCATTTCTGTGTGTAGTTTGCATGTTCTTCCTTTGCTCGTCTGGGTTTTCTCCAGGTACATGCACATTACGCTAATTTTCTTGTGAGTTCGAGCTCATGGGCTGTTCATACAGCATTGTGTTTCTCTGGCAAACAACAAGGTGATATAAAGGGAAAGAATGATGTCATGAAGATAAATGGAAGGCTGAAGCAAAACGAGCCTCTCGGTCCTCTATGGGGTAACACGGCGTTCCAAATGCTTGATCACTTGGACAAAACAGCTAAGGCTCAGCGTTTATGCTAACCCCAACTGTTTAATCACTATTTTGGAAATAAAGCATTAAAGCCCATATTGTATCCGCATCTGCTGGAACATGTTGCCCCTGAGAACCTTGTGATGTGAATCCACTTCCTGCCTTATTTTTCCCATGAGCGTGAGCCGGACTTGGCTGCCATGGCAACAGAGCGGCACCCCGAATTAGCTTGTTAGCTTTCTCCTAGGTCCCTGAACCAACGCCCAGACTTTGTCATCAAAGTGCTCAATTATTCAGCACTCGTTCTCAGTTAATCAGCAGTCGTCCATTCATCGTTAGCACTGAACGCTCTCAAGAGCCTCTCGGGGTGGTGGTGGGGGTGTTGAGCATCATTTTTAGCTCCAAGTGTCCTTCAGATTTCATCCCGCAGCAACAGTTTGAAAGATTTTGGGACTTGTTCAGCATAATTTATTAAACTACACCACACAATCTAGCAATCTAGTATTAGCTGATTAGCGAATCCTTTGCATCTTGCATTAGCGGTATAAGCAGTGATCTGGCAAAAAAAAAAAAAAAAAAATATATATATATATATATCTCCCTGATTTTGGCTTTACTGTATGCCTACACAACACATCGTGTGCAAAACAGATATATAAGACTTATTTATCGAGCCTGAAACCGATGTCCCGTGGACGGTGGTTGCCATGGAAACATTCTTCCCACAAAGGGAGACACTTCAGCTGTGCTCATTTCCCACAATTCATTCATTATGATGCATTTAAAAGGATGGGATCGTTTCACGGGCACAATAGGTGAAGAGCTGTTTATATGATCATTTCCCATCTAGGCCCCGACGACAGAGTTGTTAATTCCATTTCACCTTCAGTGCGGCTCAGGGTGGATCTCGTTCCCTCGTGCCTTCGGGCGCCGTTACTGCTAACACAAGGCCGGGGTGGATAATCACAACTGCAAGCTCCCAGGACATGCAGATTATGTCAGGGTTTTTTTTTGTCATTGCCCAGTGGACTGATGATTCAGTATATTGCAAATCAGGACGCCAGCTTTTTTTTCTTTTTTTTTTCCCTTCTCCATCCAAACAGAAAAAAAACCCCAAATCACTCCCGCTTTGCTTTCACAGCTAAACAAATGTTTTAGGCACAACAGGAACGCATTCACTGTATTGTTTACCATGCAAGTCAAATCTGCATGGTACTACAGCCATTCATGGCTGGGACCCGATCCCTTCTCTGTCACCTGTCAATCATAGCAACACTAGCCAATGAAATTTCAAATTTCACCTTCTTTGGTTTCACAGGTAATGGTGAAATCCTGAGCGGCTCGGTTGGGTAGTCGGCACGTCAGCCTCACAGCTGGGTTCGATTCCGGGTTTAACCGTTTCCATGTAAAGTTAGCATGTTCTTCCTGTGCTTGACTGGGTTTCCTCCAGGTACTCCGGTTTCCTCCTACAGTCCAGAAACATGCCCATGAGGCTAATTGGTGGTTCCAGATTGCCACTAGGTGTGAGTGTGAGTATGAATAGTTGTGTCCGTCTTGCCTTTTGATGTACTGGTGAGCTGTTCAGGGTGTACCCTGCCTTCGCCCAGAGTCGGCCGAGGTAGGCTCCAGCCTCTCTTCGACCCTAGTAGGATTAAGTGGTTCGGCGAATGAATGAATGAATAATTGAATTAATTAATAAATTTTATGCCAACTGCCTTTATTTGCCCTCGTTGTTTATTCGAACGGTTGTCTATCTGAACTTGCCATGACTAGCAAGAACAAATACTTTTGTGTCGGTTACTTAAGGAATCTTTTAAGAGAGATAATTACGATCTCAAAGTCATTAGAGAAATGATTTGATCAGGGAGGGAAAAAGCATTTCATTGAGACCGACATCACTTGAACTCAGAATTATTCATGCACATCATTGCCTGCAGGATGTCAGGTTTGTTTCGCATAATTGGATCAGTTATTGAATTATGAACCGGCGATAATGAGGCTGGGAGATTTTTCAGACCTCGTTATCAAAAGTTTCTTATGAACAAATCTACAATAGGAAGTTTTACTCCATCGTCCTTACTGCCTCTATACTCGTTGAGCCGGGTCGTCCAGCACAAGTACACAAGCAGCGAGCGACATTTTAGGTGATAAAACTTGCATACTAAAGGCTCTTACCTTTTACTGGTTCCATTCGGCGAGGCGTTCCATTCCTGTCCGTCGTCATCCTTTGACTTTTGATGAATGAGTTCCGTAGGAACAGCATCTGGTTTTAGATGTAAAAGCTCGGGCTTCATGACTACCGAATTGCATTTGAAAGGAAAAGTTTTCAGAGTACGGCCCGTACCGATGTTATGTTTTCCGCGATTTCTGCGCTTGATGTTTGTGCAGCCATCTGCACAAACATCTCAGCACTGGCCGATAATGTGTTATCTTAGACTGCTGTCTGCTACACGCAGCCCAGCCAATAGGACAAAACAACGAAATTACGTCACTACCAGAGCTGGAACAGCCAATGAAGAAGGCAACATGTGGCTGTGCATGCCTAGTAGTAGTGTGGCAGCACTCGTGCGTACTTGACAAGAAGCAAGGGCTGACGTTGCCTGACGTAACCGACGCTGTCATATGTGATCGTATTAAAGAGCTCATAATACAAATTTACTACAGGTACCCTTTAATGTTTGTCCCCATAAAAATACCCTTTAATGCAACTTTGTAACAGCCAGTGCACCTAATGTGCATGTCTTTGGATTGTCGGAAGAAACCAGACTGCCCAGAGGAATCCCATTCCAAAAAAAAAACATATTTTTTCCATATAATATGTGGTCACTGGGCTTATATCTCCTTTCAGATCTTTTATTTATTTTTTTTTTTTTACAGAGCTAACAGGGCATGCCGTATAATATTTATTAGAGTGGTTAATTATAAAGGGGTTTTATAAAGGGCACATACTATCTATATATAAATGGAATCTACGCTCTTAGGACGAAGGATGTTTACTTGTATATATTTTCCTTTGTTTGTTTGTTTGTTTTTAATAAACGCACCATCGTGCGAACTTCTTATCTCAATTCACAAGCCCCTCTGCTCGCCGTCATCATGAGCAGAAGCTGACAGACTCGAATGTGTATGAGTGTTTGTTGTGTGAAATGACAGTCCCGCAGGAAGCTGGGATAGCACATGGTAACACACTCCTGGCACAGAGTACGGTATGCCGAGGTGCATGCAGCCAAAGTTGTTGCCATGGTAACCTCCTCCTCCACCTACTTCTCTATCTCTCTTTTTAACACACACACACACACACACACAAAGTTGAGGATGAGTTTAATTTTGTGGAGGTGGGTGGCCAGTCTGAGCATCCTACACACAACCAGAGAGCGTGTGCCTCCTCAGTCTAACCACAAACCTCTGATTTATTACTTTCAATTTAATATTACTAAAGAAAGACAAGTTGTGTTTTCTACTAAAGCGTTTGCCGATGCTTTAACGGTCATGCTTATGAATAAGGCGTCGACAAAATGAATGATTGAGATATACGGGTGCAGTGGTTAGCACGTCTGTCTCACAGCAAGAAGGTCATGGGTTCGAGTCTCGGGCTCGGCAAAGCCGTTTTTATGTGGAGTCAGCATGTTTTCCCCGTGCACGTGTGGGTTTCCTCAGGGTACTCCAGTTTCCTCCCACAGTCCAAAGACATCCGCATTTCACTAACTGGCTGTTCCAAATTGCCCCTAGTTGTGAGTGTGAGTGTGTGTTGGACATGTGATGCTGTTCAGGGTGAACCCTGTCTTCGCCCAGTGATAGGCTCCAGCCTCCCTGCAACCTTAATACTTTTAAATTTTATAATATATATACATATAAGGACAATTATTAATATACACCACCCAGCCCACAAAAAAAAGTCAGACACATGAATATGTTGCTGTTCCGCCTTTAGCCTTGCGTACAGCACATAATCATCAAGGCATCGTTTCAACAAACTTAAGCAACATGACATTTATTTCCATCCAGTGACGGGTTCATTTCTCACCGAATCAATAGGGGAAAAACTGAACCCCTCCATAAAGTCTTCTCCAGCACATCCCGAGCACTTTCAATAGGGTTAAGGTCGGGACTCTGGGGTGCCAATACATATGTGAAAATGATTCCTCGTGCTCCTTGAACCACTCGCTCATTATTCGGGTCCCCGTTTGATATCCGCGCCATCAGGGAAGAAAAAGTGCATTGATGTGATAACCTGCTCATTCAGTACATTCAGATCATCAGCCGACTTCATTTTATGGCCACATTAATGTTGCTGAGCCTCGACCGGACCAACTGGAGCAACAACGCCATGGAGATCACATGCCGAGATCAAGGATGAATGCTCTCTATGAAAATATTAGTGTGCAACCTTTTTTGTTTTTTTGTTTTAATAATGAATAATTTTTTTTCACTGCAAAGTAAAATGATCACATATCTGTGTTAGTTATTTACACGTCGACAGTGTTTGTTATGAAAGTCTTCACTGCAGCGGCGGCACCGCGGCTGAACAATGAGTCTCCTCAACAACAAAGCGCTGACTGAAAGACACACGATCGCTCTGTAAACGTTCTTGGCAGGCGAGTGGGTTAGCGGCTGTGGTAGCTGATGTGGCTGATGACTGCAACAAATATAGTACAAGTAGAAAACTGTCATATCAGTAAACCCATTTATTTAAATAATCTACAGCTTTGGACTTTTATTTCTTAGATATGAATCATATTGGATATGTTACACTTCATGCACTGTAAGATGGCCAAATGAATAAACAGCCCACAGATTTCAGCACCTACTTTATTATTATTATTATTATTATTGTTATTATACAGTATAAAAACAGAAATTACTACAGATTTATTATTTGTCCATGTTGGCTGAATAAAATATGGTCCGTTCCCTAAAAATGCCTTTCCACTTGAGTTGCCTTGAGTACACCTGAGTGTATATGTTCTAAGAAATCCATATACAGTGGCATGAAAACGTATTTGCCCCCCTATCTGGTATTATTCATAATAGGTCTTGAAGTTCAAGTTAAGGTCTACTTTAACCCTTTATCAATTTAATTTAATTCACTGGTTGTTTGAGTGACTAAGGGGGCA
>JAOUQZ010000017.1:16529258-16540754 GCA_028564935.1 Neosilurus hyrtlii
TTTTATTTATTTTTATTTATTAAGCTAATAAACAATTTTGAGTTAGAACACATAGCTGTGTGGTTTATATAGATATATTAATGATGATTACATTAACTTTCTTATATTATATTAAAATAATTAAAATGAAATGTTAATTAACTTTATTATATTATTAAAGGTTATTATATAAATTACATTTTTCTTTATCTAGTTTTCCTCTGAAGCTTATCCTACAGCACTGGATGTTATACACCACATATCAGCTCTCCACTGCCACCAATATGTGTGCTCCATAAATTACTGAAACCCTTTCAGGGTCCTACCATGAGATAATTGCGTTACTCCGTGTTGAAGATCATAGCAGGCATTATTAAAGTTCTCCCTCACTGCCGTGGGCATAAACTCAGTCTCTCGGCTCGGAGAATAACAATCATTAGAGGATTACTTCACTCAAGACAGACCAAAGTAATAATAACTCACAGCTTAAAGGTGGCAGCTTGTACTACTATTCAAATTAATCTTATGAGGGCATTCCTCATAATATTATGTGCTCAGAGAACAGTGTGTGTGTGTGTGTGTGTGTGAGAGACAAAGACCAGATTTTTATTATCTAATTAGGAACAAATGACCCCAAAAAGATAGTAATGAAAATTATAATACTTTAATAGTTCTAATAAGGAAAATAGAAGGAAATCATAATTTTCATCTTCCGCTTGGTCCAGGGTCGGGTCGCAGAGGCAGCAGCCTACACAGTGAGGTCCAAAGTAGACGTCCCTCTCCCCAGCCACTTCCTTCAGCTCTTCCAGTGGGACACCGGGGCGTTCCCAGACCCACCGCGATACATAGTCCCTCCAACGTGTTCTGGGTCGACCCTGGAGTCAGTTGAATATGCCCGAAACACCACAGGCGTTCAGGAGGCATTCTAAAAAGGAACCTTTTTAAAAAAATAATTGAATAAATTAATTAAATGATGACAAAAAAGCAAGATTTCCTTTTGTTTATTAAAGTTTTAGGTAGAGGTTAGTGTTCTGTTTAGTGGTTTAAGTCTAGCATTACTTTGCTGCATTCAACACCCAACTAAAGTAAAACCTACTTTTAGTATCGACACGTCAGGAATCAGTAATGTCTCAGACAGAGGAGACAAAACAAGCAATCCTGCTCCAACTAATTAGTTATTTTCATGAACAGGTGAGCCATTAGCTGGCTAGTTGCCCGGTATTGTATGTTTATATGTTTTCAGGATAATATGGAAGTAAAATAGTGTTCAGTACAGGCATCCCGTGTGGCGCTTCGACATCATGGGAATCCATGGGAGCTAACTGGTCGAGCTCTCACCTCCCTGTCACTCAATGCAATCAACAGCCAATCATGGGTGTCTGTGAGCTCATTTATGAATTATAAATTCCCTTAAGGAAGAAAAAAATAAAATACTAAAAATAAATAATATAATTAATAAAAAAATAAAATAATAATAATAAAAATAAATGCCCTCGCCCAGAGTCGGCTGAGATGGGCGCCAGCCTCCCCGCAACCCTAATTAGGATTCAGAAAATGGATGGATGGATAAAAATAAATGAAATAAAAACATTAATTGTTTTTTAAAATTAACATTAATCATTTTTGTAAAAAATAAAAGTTCAAATACAATTCTTCACCATTCTTCCAAACTATTCGGTTGTTGAAATACCCTCTTCATTTTCTCACTCGCTCATTTGCTGAACCACTTAATCCTCTAAGGTTTCAGGGAGGCTGGTGCCACCAGACCGTTACATGGCAGCACACACAACCATTCACACTCACAATCACACCTAGGGTCAACGTGGGGCGGCCAGTTAGCCTAATGTGCATGTGTTTTGACTGTCAGAGGAAACTGGAGTACCCAGAGGAAACCCACACAAGCACAGGCGAGGAGAACATGCAAACTCCAAACAGAAACGCCCTCGCCAAGGCCGGGACTCGAACCCAGTTCCTTCTTGTTGTGAGGCAGGTTCTAAATATAAGCATAAACAGATAGAAAAACAGGGTGTGTTGTTTTTAATTATTTAAATATTGCTAGCATTGGCAGATTTTTGTGATGAATGAAAAATTAAATAATAAGAAACAGTTTGAGACATGATACGGTGCTAAGCCCAGCTCTCTGTGTTGTGCACCATTACACCTGTGCATCATTGATTTAGATTTTCCTAGAACAACACCCCAGCAGTGTTTTACTCCTTACTCATCCAATAAACCTCCACTCTATTCCTGCTGTTTATCAAGGATCACCCAAAAGCATTGTAGAAAAGGCGGTAATTAAATTCCCGACTGTGACTGAAAGATCCAGACCACCATGTCCACTCCATCATCAATGATTTCACGCGATGAATCACAGCTCACTGTCAGCTTTGAAGGAGACTCGGCTGATTGTCTCGAAGCCAGTCAAACGAAGATCGTCTACACAGTCAGTGTCACTGGCTCCTCAATAATAAACTGTTTAAAAGCTGGTGATCAAAGATGATCGAGGGGTTTGGACCGATGCTCAGTTCTTCATAACGCTGCCAGTTTCCCTAGCAACGGAAAGTTCTCGCCAAAGCGCATTGCACTTTTGAAAGTTAACACGGCACACATTGTCCTGATCACCATGGAAAAGCGCGGCGTTAAAATAGACACACATGTCCTGATTATTTCAGGAAATGTGATGTAATAGATTACAGTAAAGAGAGTAAGGACCTCATAAGCTTTACTTTTTAATTAATCAACGCCTTCCAACCAATCAGAATCAATCTGAACACTGTTACAGTATAAATAGCTATGATGGTAGGTAATCGTTTCATACTGGCATGCTAGCATCAATAATTATATAGAGTCAGATTTTACTCTATTACATCATCAGGTTTTTGAGATCAGGATGCCGTATCCTCTGCGCTGTTCACTCGCGAATGTTAGGCTGATGTTACAGGTTAATAGAGATGACAGGAGAGTATGGTACTTGTTAGTCCTCAGAGAAAGATGAAGGCTGGAGGAGCTTCTGGAGGTGCTGAGAGTTCACTGTTAAGAGGTATGTGTTACATAGCCTCAGACTCTGGACCCTTACTAAGCAGCTGCCTTTGATTTCTTGCTCCGTCGAGGTCACCCCGAAGATCATTTCAGTCCTAATGAGGATTGATTAGCTCAGCCTACCCTTCCCACACACATGTCTCTGTTTCATCATGCTTTACTACTGATAACATCATCAAAGGCTTATTATATCCTCGTCTGATCTCATCTCGCCGTCTCTCCATGGCTGCGTGGCTTTATCTGTGGTAGGCTAATTTCGTTTTTGAAAATACAGAGCTGCTCGGAGATGATCCATCCAAGGGAAATACGGCGTGTTGAAGGATGTTTAGGATTTCTTCTAAACACGGTGAGACAGTAACAAAGCGTTTGGCTGGTAAATCAGGTCATCTGCATGCCTGGCAGGACGCTAACACGCCATAAAGGCTTAGTCACGGCTCATGGAGCTGCCTCCACTGACATCACCGCTCGGTGTCACACAGTCATGAGGCTTGCAATCTGATCCTCTGCTAATCAGTGTAGCTTTTTTATCACACACACGAACAACAATCTTAGCTTACCTTACAGGACGGGATGTGATTAGCCACGCCCCTGACTTTCTGACAACCGGTTATGAACCTCAAGAGGAAATAATCTCCATTTATTTGCTTTTGAAATACGTGAACTAGGTTTTTATACCAAATGCTGTGCTTTTTTGTTGCCATGGAGACACCACTGACAATCTGCTCCTTTTTTTGCCCTTTGACACACCCACACAGCTCTGATCAGGCGTAACAGAAAATAAGAACAAGACTATTTCTTGCTTTTGAAGGAAGCCTGACCTTTTTTACCTCGTTAGGTAATCAGATTTAGCGGTATCAATAAGTTCTAAAGAAAAAAAAAGTTGTTTATTTGTGTGTACTGTTGTCAGGAAGTCAGTGCCAGGGTGGCGTGATGTGTTAGAGCCTGTCTCAGCCAACTCTGGGCGAAGGAGGGGTACACCCTGAACAGCTCACCAGACCATCACAGGGCCAACACACACACACATGACCATTCACACTCACACCTGAGGGCAATTTGCATGTGTTTGGACTGTAGGAGGAAACCTGGAGTACCCAGAGGAAACCCACACAAGCACGGGAACACTGAACACAGAAATGCCTGGGACTCAAGCCCAGGACCTTCTTGCTGTGAGGCGGACGCTCTCACCACCGTGCCACCCCCGCCGCTCTATCCTCAATTTGCTAGTACTATTGGGGAATGAGGTAAGAAGGTCCTGGGTTTAAATCTCAGGCTTGGTGAGGGTGTGTCTGTGTGGAGTTTCTATGTTCACCTGTGCTTGCATGGGCTTCCTCCAGGTACTCCGGGTTCCTCCCACAATTCAAAGGCACGCACATTAGGCTAATGTTGGTCCAGTCTCTGAGTAGTCACCATGTTCACCAACCATTCACGGATGTCACTTTCATTGGCCAAGGATTTCGCAAAATTTTGAACATGTTCAAAAATCCGTGGTGAATGAAAGTGAGATCAGTGAATGTTTGGGGAACAGGGTGACTACTTAGGATATTTGAAGCATTTTTGTAGAATGAATGTGGCGAACCTGGTAAATGAACCTGATGAATGTTGCACCTAGGGGCAATTTGGATCAATCAGTTAGCCTAATGTGCATGTTTTTGGACTATGGGTGGAAATCGGAGTACCTGGAGGAAACCCACAGAAACACCCTCGCCGAGCCCAGGACTCAAACCCAGGACCTTCTTGCTCGGCCATCCGGGAGGAGCTCGGAGTAGAACTGTAGCTCCCCCGCGTTAAGAGGAACCAGTTGAGGTGGCTGATTAGAATGCCTCCCGAACGCTTCCCTGATGTGGTGTTTCGGTCATGTCCGACCGGAAAGAACACGCTGGAGGGACTACGTCTCTCGGCTTATCTGGGAACACCCAGGTGTCCCCCCCTTAAAAGTGCTGGAGGATGTGGATGGGGAGAGGGATGTCTGGACCTCACTGCTTAGGCTGCTGCCCCCGCGACCCGCCCTCGGATCAAGCCGGAGAAGATGATTGACTGATGATGACTGACTATTTAAAGTTCTGTTGCTGTAAGTACATGGTTATATGTAGAAGGGAAGGAAATATGGAGTATGGAGTGAATCTCTACTGTAGGATGCATCATTTTGCAACCAGATCAGCTCCTTCATGTCTTTTTTGCTTGTCAAAGTGTGTTGCAGCATCTACTGGTTACAAAATGTACTGCTTTTCGACACAGCCTGAGATTGAGAAAATCGAAGAAAGAATTTTTGATGTTTGATCAACAAGAAAGAATTTTTGATGACATTGTTGTTGCTGTTGTTGTTACTGTCAAGAATTCTGTAACAGCAATAATATTGTTTAAAATGTCTTTAGTTTGTGGCAGTAATGTTGGAGGCAAAAAAGATGATTAAAAAGTATAACTTTTTCTACTGTTATAATAATAATAATAATAATAAAACTCATTCACTCATTTGTCGAACCACTTAATCCTATTAGGGTCACGAGGAGGCTGGAGCCTATTTCAGCCAACTCTGGGCGAAGGCAGGGTACACCCAGAACAGTTTGCCAGACCATTCCACACACATAACCATTCACAGTCACACCTAGGGGCAATTTGGAACAGCCAGTTAGACTAATGTGCATGTCTTTGGATACGTGGAAGGAAACCGGAGTACCCAGAGGAAACCCACGCAAGCACGGGGAGAACATGCAAACTCCGCACAGAAACGCCCTCGCCTTACCCAAGGCTCGAACCCGGGACCTTCTTGCCATGAAGCGGACTATGCCACCATACCACCTTAAGCGTATCACATGTGTAAACAAGAAGGCGATGCTTAGAGGGGGCGTAGAAGAAACATTTTTGGAAAATTGCCTGTGATAATTCTTTATTTCATGATGGATCAATTTTAGTAAAGGTTCACCTAAAGGAAAAAAGTAATAAATAAATAAATAAATCCATATGAAATGCTATTTTTATGAAAAATTAGCTTGATTAACACAGGCTCCACAACATTAAATGTAACTATAATGGGATAAAAACTCAAATATATCACTCTTTAGTGTTTTTTTATTTTACTGTTAGCATTAGCATAACAGTTGGTGTGGTATTCAAAATAACTCTGTTGTTGAGTATTTTCCTCTTCCAGCACACCCGTGACTGACAGATATTGGTGCTATAATAACCACTCGCACTTCCTGATCATTTCTTCAGCAGCAAGACTTTATTACATGCAGTTACACACTCTGTCATTGCACGAGAGGCACTACAGCAAGCTGACAAGCGCTTGATAACCACTTTGGGAAAAACATGACCGACCTCAAACATAGAGTTCACATTTTGTGTGTGTGTGTTGTTGTTGTTGTTTTAACAGCCACATTCACAAGCAAAACAAGAAGTTACACATCAGCAGTGGCTCTTGGACAAACTCATGCATCAGCAGACTTATGCTCGCCACAAAGACTCAACCTACACAGCAGCGGTACCTGAGTGACAGTTACAATCTTGTATGGCAAGAAAAAAGAGAGGGCATTCACGTGGATAACACTGAGCAGAAAATATTCCTGTAAGCTTTGCCATAATTTAAGGCAATCAAACGATGGAGGATTTCAGCAACGACAGATTCACAGGTTTCATAAACATGCTAGTAAACAGCACACAAGGAACTGACTTCACGTGGCGTTAAAGAAGGAAAAAAAAACAATCAAAGTTCATTGGAGAAGTTCTGCTGGGTCAGGCACTTAAGACTGGACAGGAAGTGCTGTCTCAGCAATATTTTGACATCTTGTAAAGTCTCAAAGTACAATCAAATAACACTGCATGGGAAATACAATACATCGCTGTTGCCTTTTCGAACAGAGCAAGCGTTCTTTAAAATGTTTATGCTTCACTCGAGAGTTTCGTTGCCAGAAAGGTTATGACAAGTTGATAGCCAGCCAAGAAACAGCCATGTTTACGGCTATTTGTGGCACTCGGCTCATTACAGACCATACAATCAAACAGTCCACCAAATAAGCATATAATTGCTCAGACACCAACATAAACACATTCTGCTTCATTTCTAAAAATCTGACTGACAGGAAGTTAATAAACGATGGCCTGCTTCGACGTCAGCCTGGACATCCTTGAGTGGATGCACCAACACAATCCACATCAGTTCTCACAGACATGTACTGGTTTGCATATAACCATAATTTATGAATAATTTTACCACCAAATTATCTTTTTCTTGGTCTTCCAATGCACCAAAAGCTTAATGCGCCCGGAGACAGCGTTCAATGAAACGAATAGTATTGGCTTTCATTGAAGCTATTGCGGCACTGCAGCATTTTGATTATAATAATGAACGAATGAAAACGTAGTGCTTTAGTTTCCGAAAAAGAAAAGAACTTAATAGGTGCAAGAGCTCAGCACAGCGTATGATTACCGTATAATCACTAACGTCGCCTTAAATTCCTTACATTTTTTTTTTACTGAACCGACAGACCAACACATGGAGTATGGATCAAGTAAAACCAAACACATGATGCTGTACAGGATAAAATCCCAACCAAGTCACCAGGCCATAGCGTCCTTTGGAGAGCTACATGCTGTTGGGGTTATAGCACAGCATGTTGAGTTGCAGGTTCTCGTCCCAGTGTTTGAGGATCATAAAGAGCTGATTGGCTGCAGCCTTGACCGCCGCCAGCTCTCGTCCCTCAGGTACCACCTGTGCATCCAGCCACAGGCTCGCCTTGGCTGCGATCAGCTCCCATTCAATGAAGTAGCTTGCTGAGTTGTTTTCAAGCCACGCCAAGGCCACGGCCGTGGACCACACCATGCTCTCGGGCTCCTGCGCCATCCTCTGCATGCCTCCAGGTGAGACTGGTGTTTCCACGTTCCCGTAATCAGACCCCCGTCCGCTGTCAGACTGCGAATAGCTGGGAGAGAGCGAGGCATCACCCAAGCCAGATGAAGTGCTTTCGGTTCTTGGGCTGCGAGGCATCATGTCCTCAAATTCAGAAAGATCAGAGTCTTTAGGCGGGGGTGAAGTGCTATGCTGGACCTCCAGGCTGTCGGTTCTCCTGCTGCTGGAGTGGGAAAGGTGGGGGAGGCTGAGCCTGTGGCTGGTAAACGGCGATGTCCACTTCAGCTTGTCCATTGGGACGTTAATGGCCTCACACAAGGCAGCATCCAGAACAAATGCACCACAGGACAGCTGCAGAGACACCTGCAAGAGTCAAGAATTTCGGCAGGAAATTTAGCTGCATGTTATCCGGAGTGAGTAGCCTCTCAGTCCCACACACAGAAACTTATTGTAGACTACAGTCAGCTTTGTTGTTACATTTTTGGTTTTGTTATATTTTTATCTCCACTAAAGAGGTTGTGTTTTTGTCTGTGTTGGTTTGTTTGTCTGTTGTCTGTCTGTTTGTTAGCAGCTTTATGCAAAACATTTTGAATGGGTTTTGATAAATCTTTCTGGAGGGGTGGAGTACGGCCCAAGTCACACTCCATTTAATTTTGGTGGTGATTGGTGATGCTTGCATGAATTTTTCTTGGGTACTCTGGTCTCTTCCAACAGTCCCAAGACATGCATATTAGGCATAGGATTGGTGAACCACTTAATCCTACTAGGGTCATGGGTAGGCAAGTGTCTATCTCAGTCGACACTGGGTGAAGGCGATGTACACCCTGAGCACCTCGCCAGATCATCATAGGACAGCACACAAACAACCATTCACACTTACACTCACACCTAGGGGCAATTTGAAAAAGCCAATTAGCCTAACATGCATGTCTTTGGACTGTCCGAGGAAATCGGCATACTGAGAGGAAACCCACGCAAGCACAGGAAGGACATTCAAACTCCATACAGAAATGCTTGAGCCCAGGACTCAAACCCAGGACTTCTTCCTGTGAGGCAGACATGCTAAAGCACTTTCTAAAAAAAACCAGAGAAGAACAATTTGTCTAAATTACATCAGTGCCAATATTTTTTATTGTGGCCTTTTTCCGAACATCATTAGAGCAAAGTGCTGCCTGCTTGTCAACGCTGGTTCAGACTGTGAGGACTAGAGACCAATTGACATTCAACTCTGGACTCGACAGCTACGCAGTAAGTCACACAGAGTGAGATTCTCCATGTCTGCTATTGTGTTCTGTACAAATCCGTGACTAAATTACATGCAAGGCTAAAAGTTTCAGTAACAGGCAACGGCCCAAAAAAATAATTTCACCAAGCAAGACAAATTTTCAGTAAAGTATAGTTTACCTAAATAAAAAATCAACAATTTTTTTCATGCTTAAAAATATTTCATCATGCACTGTGTGACAATTTTTGTAAACATCACTGCAGCCTCACCCAGTATACAGTATGTACTTATTTCCCTTTTTATCCTAAAAGTGTGCTAACTTTTACACAGAGATCGAAGATCAACAATCTTTTCTTTTTAAATGAGAATGGCACGGCACGGTGGGGCTTTAGTTAGAGCATGTCGGCCTCACAGCAAGACGGTCTTGGGTTCGATTCCCAGACTCAGGCGTTTCTCTGTAAAGTTTGTAAGTTCTCCCTGTGCTTGTGTGGGTTTCTTCCGGGTACTCTGGTTTCCTCCGACAGTCCAAAAGTATGCATAGTAGGCAATGGCCTGGCAAGCTGTTCAGGGTATACCCTGTCCTTGCCTCCTCACCCAGCCCTAATTAAGGTTAGAAAATGAATGAATGAATGGACTTTATTTAAAGTCAGGTTGTAGAGAGAAACGCATTTCACTGTTTTGTGAAAAATATATAATATATGCTTTTTGTTCCGATTATTATTTTTAACACATAAGCAACATTTTTAGGGCAGCTCCGCCGAGCTCCATACTTATGCAAATGTCATAAAGCTATGCTCTCTGTCTGTGCCCACGTGCCCACATGGGAAACCCAATAAATGAAGAATATGGCAGGAAAAATATATTGTACATGCAGCCGGCGTCGTTGGTGCTGAGTGCACTTGCACTTTGCAGAAAGCTTTCTTGTTAAATCAGAGGTTGTTCTTCTTGACGAGAAATAAGTTTTTGGATAGTTTTCGGAGTAAATGGAGAAAACCCAGGCAAGCATGGGGAGAACAGGCAAACTCCGCACAGAAACACCCTCGCCGAGCACCGGAATCGAACCCAGGACCTTCTTGTTGTAAGGTGGACATGCCCTACCTACATCTTAGGTTTTTTTGTCTTAAGTTATTGATACAAGCTACACTACAGTTGAACAGAATAAAACAATCCACACCAGAGGGATGTAGTCCTTGCTGTCATTCTCAGTGTCTCCCACTGAATCAGCTTTGCTTTGCGCGCGACACATGAAGCCCCGGGCTGCTTTGGTCAGGAGCCGCGTTCTGCTCAGGCTCAACCTGAAAGAAAAGAAGAAAAACACAGAATGAAATGTCATCAAACGCAAACCTCGTTCTTCACAACATGAGTCTTTGGAAGCATTTATCTTAAAACTGGTTCATATGCAGTAAACAGCTTCAGCGTTTGGCGTTATTGAACATATATTACACAGAAATGGATGAACAGCAGGATTTGAAATATTACATCTGGGAAATACGTATTGTGCTCAAGGATCCCAGCTTCCGATCAATAAAAACAAAGCGCAAACATCGATGAATAGCAACCATGACAAAAGCCAAACAAGCCAAACAACCATGACGGGTGAGAGAACACCTGTACAATAATCATACGTCTGAGCCCGGAGTGGCGGCACGGTGGCATAGTGATACATCACCGCAAGTAGGTCCTGGGTTCGAGTCCAGGGATCGGGCGTTTCTGTGTGGAGTTTACATGTTCTCACTGTGTTTGCGTGGGTTTCCTCTGGGTACCCCGGTTTCCTCCCACAGTCCAATGACATGCACATTAGGATATGTAGCTGTTACAAATTACCCCTAGGTGTAATTGTGAATGTGAATGGTTGTGTGCGTTGGCCCTGCAGTGGTCTGGGGAGCTGGTGTCGGCTGAGATATATACCAGCCTTCCGGTGAACCCGGTATAAATAATTTGGCAAATGAATGAGTGAGTGATAATAGGGATGGATAGGTGAACCAATTTCAATGTCAGACATACTGTATAGTATTACATTCACTCTCGACTAAAAAATCAAATCAAATCAACAATTTTCAGAACATATTAATGAG
Source organism: Neosilurus hyrtlii (assembly GCA_028564935.1). Classification (NCBI taxonomy): domain Eukaryota; kingdom Metazoa; phylum Chordata; class Actinopteri; order Siluriformes; family Plotosidae; genus Neosilurus; species Neosilurus hyrtlii. The sequence continues at coordinate 16,540,420 of JAOUQZ010000017.1, forward strand.
AAATCCAGTACCGGGTAGAAGAAGTGGAGTAGTGGTTCAAGAGTGGAAAAAATAAGGATAGATTGGCGATGTCTGTGCCGTAATTTACATCTGCATCCATTTGCACCGTGAGAAAAAAGGTGTAAAGTGAAAAGACTGCAGGTAAGTCATGGTTTCTTTGGCACCGTCTCTGGTTAGCCGAATGGAATTGGGCCTTTTTGTTAACGTGAGGATTCTGTCAGTACACTTTCCTTTAGTTCCTCTAAAAACGGAGTGACATTTACAACAGAGTGAAGTCTCTCTCTCTCTCTCTCTCTCTCTCTCTCTCTCTCTCTCTCTCTCTCTCTCTCTCTCTC
>JAOUQZ010000017.1:16540854-16552320 GCA_028564935.1 Neosilurus hyrtlii
CTCTCTCTCTCTCTCTCTCTCTCTCTCTCTCTCTCTCTCTCTGTGTGTGTGTGTGTGTGTGTGTGTGTGTGTGTGCTTCTCTGTCTCTCATACCCACCTGGCTGAGAAAAGGCTTTCCACTGATCGCTGCGAATGGTCTGAGGTCACTGTTGGACTCCGCTGAGGGACTGAAACACACAGAGCAATGGCAACAGGTTAGCCTCAAGCGCTTGTACAATGTTCACACAGGCACAGAGCGGGGGGTATACAGCTTAAGCTGCTGCATGACTCCCTGTGGATGGTTGTGTGTGTGTGTGTGTGTGTGTGTGTGTGTGTGTGTGTGTGTGTGTACACATACTTAACAGTGCTTTCAGGATTATTACTGCTGTCATGCCAGGAAAGCATACCTTCGGTGAAGCTGAAGCGTTCCCATCCAGCTGTTGAGGGAGTAGTACAAGGAGAGGCTTTGTCTTCAACTGGGTATAAAAATGACAGATTAGATGAGATTACAGTAGATAACTTTTTCCAACATATATCACGTAATCTAGTACTCTTAATACGAGATGGTTACTATAGCCAGATGTGATTTCATAACAAACGAAGATCTTACAAGCTGCTGTTGTTTGGTCTTCTCCGTCAGCCAGGCACCCGGACTGCGAGTGGCCCAAACCCACCGAATAACCACGGCTTTTCCTGCTTCCTGAACGCTGGCTTGAATACGACCCACCCTTCCGCTCTTCCCCTGAGAAGAGCCACGGACTGATATTAGCATTGCTTAATTAGCGTAGTTGGTAGAGTTTGCATTTTGGAGATAATTTCTGCATTCTTTCCACTTCAGAACAACTTTTTCAACGATGTTCTAAATGTCAAATGGGTTGGCGTTCTTCCCTTCTACTTCTCTTTGGGGAGTAAACAAGGACCGCTGCAAGCGTCCACTAATTAGCCATACTTGCCAATCTTGAAAGCAGGATATTTTCTAAACCCAAGGGAATGGTCCTCCGACAAAACTTGTATTTAAATTTTATTAAGACAGCTGACTTTTATTTAAATTACATTTTGCTAATTAAAAGCAGGGCGACACAGGGGGTGGAGTGGTTAGCATGTCTGCCTCACAGCAAGAAGGTCCTGGGTGCGAGTCCTGCACTCATCCCTGGATTTTTCGTGTTTTACCTGTGCATGCATGGGTTTCCTCTGGGTACTCCAGTTTCCTCCCACAGTCCAAAGACATGCACGTTAGGCTAATTGACTGTCCCGAATTGCTCATAGGTGTGAGTGTGAATGGTTGTGTGTGTGTGTCTTAGCTCTGGAATGGACAGGCGGACTGTCACCTTGGGTGTACCCCACCCAGTCTCATCTGGGTCAGTCTTAAGAATTAAATTATATTAAGTTCGAAGCTCATCAAGGAAATAGAGAAGTGACTCACCAGCGTATGAATACTCAACAGAAATGGGTAAATATTCATTGCTGTCTAGATCAATGGGCACGAATGCTGTGTATTTGCTCATGATGTTGCAAGCTTTGCTAGTCTGCATGGCGTACAGCTGATAGCGCCGACCAGACCCTAAGAGAAATAAGACAGACGTGTGCCACACAGTCATTTTTTGATAGCTTGGTGACATAAGGTCTAAAGGACAGAGTATATATATATATATATATATATATATATATATATATATATATATATATATATATATATATATATATATACGACTTATTAACCGAGCATGAGGTCACTACAGGGAAATTCCTGATGCATTGACCAAGGGATAGAGGTCAGTGCTTCCAGACTGAGGTCTGGAATTTCCCTGTACTGACCAAACTAACAAGAAAAATAGGTTATTTATTACATGTTTTTTTTATAACACCCCCATAACAAAAAGGAAAAATAGCACAAAGAAGGGAAAGTTGATGCCTGAGTCCAGTTGCAGGTGCAATTTTTATTTGAAAAGAGGCTGTGCTCAATGAAGCAAAACAAAACTTGCATCAATGGCACAACTCTGGTTGCTTTCTCACCTTTGGGGATTTATTTTGCCAAGAAAAAGGCTAGATATCATACTCTGTCAAATATGAAACGAGAACTGACTTTATTTGAAGCCTGTATGAAGAAATTCTGGACCACTTAACAGCCAACCAGACTGCACTTAATATCAGTGCCATATAATAAAGTAGACTGCTCAAAACAGTAATCATGATTACAGAAAGTGCTGGAATGCGTAGGTTTCCTTTGGGTACTCTGGTTTTCCCCCGCAGTCCAAAGACATGCACATTGGTCAACTGGCTATTAATTCCTCATTACTGTGAATGTCCGTGCAAATCATTGTTCATGTCTGTGGTAATCTTGCAATTACATTGGCGACCTGTTCAGGGTGTGACCCCGCCTCTGGTTCCAGCTTTCCCTGTAACCCCGATAAGCGGTACTAATAATGGCTGGATGGTTTGCAGAAAGTGTATCTTATTACTCACCATGCTCAATCTCACACTCTTTATCTACCATCTGCTCAAAGTCCTGAATAATCGATCTGGCAGCCAGATGATGGAAGGTTTCGTTCCAGAGATCCTCGTGAACCTTTTCCTCTCGCTCACGCCCTTGCAGGTAGGGCTCGATGTCGAAGCTCACCTCCCATTTCACAGGTTTGCCACACAGCAGTCCTGAGATAACTGCCTTGCAGTCTCCTTTATCTTTGCTCACAGGCTTGAAGTCTGGAGCATGTGGGTCTTGAGGCGTTTCCGCTTCACAGTGCTGATGATTGTAGCCATCTGCGATGCACAAACACAGAGAAGTTCCAGAGAACGTCCAAACATCTGGCACATGATTCCATCACGATTACAGGGTAAGAACTGGATAATTTTTTATTGTTATGAACTAAAAACCAACAATAATGCTACAACCATCAACGGACGTGAGAAACAGTACAGGCTGGGGCTGGTTTCTCTCTAACTCACAGAGAAGATTCCTGTAGTCATTGACTACTGTAATTTCGTAGAGCCAGAATAGCTTGGCCCTCTAAATTTGCTGGCTATCGTGGCTAAATTGCTTTGCTAACAAATTTACCGCCACTTAATGGAACTGTGGGGCTGGTGCTGGTGGTGTAGTGGTTAGGGTACTGAGCACATAATCGAGAAGTGAATTCAAATCCCATTGAGACTTCTGAGAAAGTGTGCCTCTGCCCAATATAAATTGAGTACCAGTAAAATACTGGAAAAGTGACCTGTTAAACTCTTAGTCACTTCACGCCATAGAAACTAAGATACGATTTGGTCTGATGAGCCGGTGGGCTCAGATGTACAAAGCCGAGAAGACTTTCCCCAGTGGAACTAGCAATCATACCAATTAGCTGGTATTTACACCTCACACTGTGTCTCCAGACCACTGAACCACGCAACAATAGCAGCACGGAGCACATTCGGAAACGACTGATTTCTGTATTTGAATGTTACTGTACTGACCTGCGTCTCCTGTGCTGCCCAAGGAAGGGCTCTCACTGGAGGATTTGGAGCCGTTTTCCCTGTTTGGGCCACGAGTGGCTGCCTGTGCACTAGGGTTCACCTGGGTCTCCTCTGGTTCGGTGTCTGCATAGGGTTCATCAGGCAGTGGGCATCCATGCCCTTTGGACAAAGTGGCACACAGACTGGCCAACTGAGGCTGCATGGGAAGAATGCACAAAACTGTTAAATAGCACTCTTGTGCTCGGCATATGACACCCAGAACAGCTAGCAAGACAATCTTAGCACATCACACACACAGCCATTCACACTCACATCTAAGGTAAATTTGGAGCAGCCTTGAGGAAACCCATGCAAACACGGCGAGAACATGCAAACTCTACACAGAAATGCCTTCGCCGAGCTTGGTACTCGAACCCAGAACCTTCTTGCTGTGAGGGGGACATGCTAACCGCTACACCACCACATTGCTTTCAAATTTTAATAGACAAATAGTGTATATTTCAGATTTTCTCAGCTACTCCTTTCTGAAATGTGGTCAGTAGGAAAGGCTGGCTGACATAAATGAATACACTTGTAAACACGCTTCTTAGGAAATCTTTGAGGTTGGTGTATAAGATGGTCCTTGTTAAGAGAGAAGAGCAAGAGAATCACTGGCGTGCTTTGTATTCTTGATTGCATTCGAGTTCCTTTTTTGGATAAAGCATATTTTTGTCACCTCATTATCTTTCCACTGTCATGGCAATTGCAGCGCTGACACATCTTTCCATGACAGCCAATAACCCTCTCTTTTTTTCTCATGTCAACTGAACCAAAGGAGACTTTGTATTACCGGGAATGTAGCCATGCACTGCAGGAAGTCATTACCGGTGTCTACCTGGAAGCCCGTCCGCCTGAGACCTGAATTACATTCCAGAAATTTAAATATCCCTCTTGACATAATTGTCCAGGGAATAGTCTACTCTGGGTAACAAATGGGAAAAACTATATTTATGTGAAGTGGTAACAGTAAGAAGGTTGAATTGCTTTGACTCCGAACTTGATTTGGGAAATGCGATCAAAAATAAATGAATAAATAAATAAACCCTCCTGTGAATTAACAGTGAAATCCTCAGGGTTTTGTTCCTTTACGCGGTTATCGTCATACCAGTCGCTCTGCTGCAGTAGATGGCACAGGAGAGATAACCCAAGGAAATCTTTACATCATAAGAAATAAAAGCATAAACAGAATTTCTACTGTGTGACTACACCTTCATAAAAAGGATAAATGCTGATTACATTTACAAACACCAATAAAAACACCTTTCCCACTGAGACCGGAAACTTATATAAGATCTGTTCTAACACGATTAAAAGTGTGTTGGTGTGTTTAGTGCAAATTTTGTCTAATTAGCTTAATGTTACATAACCACTTTAGTTAAAGAAAACTTGGGTAGAAATTGTCCCCAATGAGCTCATTTCAATAAACTCTGGTATTTTTAAACACACATGCACCCTGTGACTTATTTTTGGTGGGCAGCTCACCATGTTGGAGACTCACCATGTGGAAAATGGGTCTCGGGTCAAATAAGTCCAATAAGTCAAATAAGTGGTCTTCATGGTACTGTTTTTGATTTATTTATTTACTTACTTACTTATTTAGATATGTTCTCTATAATAATGTTCCCAAAATAAACCTTTAAGGAACAGATTTCTTTCGTCCACCAGCTGTGCTGGTTGGTTGGTTGGTTTGTTTGTGTGCACGTTTGGGGGCAGTCGTAGCCTAATTGTTAGAGAAGCGGCTTTGTAACCGCTTATGTAAGGTCGCTTGTTTGATTCCCGAACCATCTGGGAAAATGTGTGGTGGTGGGGGGAGAGAGCTGCACCTTCCCTTCCTCCACCTTCATGGCTGAAGTGCCCTTGACCAAGGCACCTAACCCCCCCGACTGCTCTTGGGGCGCCTTCAATGCGTGTGTGAGTGTGGCAGCCCACTGCTCCGAGTGTGTGTATGCTCACTGTTTGCTTGTGTGTGTGTGTGCAATAATTTCCTTTGTGGGATTAATACTGATAGCAAAATCAAAGTAAAAAAAACAAAAAAAAACTCAAAAACTTAGGAATGCATTGCGATTAATTATTTTTCCAGAAAAATGTGTGGTACAAGTAACAAACCACTAAATTGTGGAGATGATCCGTGCATGGGTTGAATAAAATGTCCATTTTATAATATGCAGCAAAATGTTTATTAGACATCCACTAGGGGGAGACATTTTATTATAACTGTGCCAAGTTATAATAATCTATCTGCGCCTGGCAGAGGCAGAGGTTATCAGTGCCACTCTAGTTTGTATTAAGATCATACGACACATAAATCAGGTATGGACCAATTCCATTTAAATAATAAAGTGACTTACAACTGGTTGCACCAGAAGTGATTTAGGTGCTCACATCACTGGGGGTAAATACTCTGGCTACTTGTACTTGGCCTATTTTTGCCAAGATTCGTAATATTTATTGTCACAGTAACAGCTCTAAAGGCTAATACATATAATGTCTTACTAACCTGATAGTTCATCTTCCATTGGGCTCCATTATCAGGACTCATTTGTCCGATGAGTTCCTGGACCTTGGCTCTCCTCAAAGGATTTTTCCCCACCACTGAACTTGGGTCACTGGAAGTGTACGCCTTCTTCAGAGGATTATAATCTTCAATCTGATTGGTGCTGTATGCACGCCTTCTCGGAGAAGAGCTCATATCAGATCCTGTGATGGGAATTTCCATATATAAACAAACATGAAGCCAAAGAAAAAGGTACACAGAAGAAGGTAGGCTTACTCTCTCTGTCCACAAAAGAAGTTTTTTAATAAAGAATTTGAACCATGGGTCTAAGAAGTTCTGGTCTTAGAGGACTACGAGTGACTTTTAGAGTGGTGTTCTCAAATTCCACCCACTTGCGAACTTTAGAAGGACAAAACCATTTTGACTATACACATCACTGTTTATTGGCAAGGGCGGCATGGGGGCTAAGGGTTAGCATGTCTGCCTCACAGCAAGAAGGTCCTGGATTCGAGTCCCGGGCTTTGAGGGGGCATTTCTGTTGAGTTTGTTGTGTGGAGTTTACATGTTCTTTCCATGCTTGCGTGGAATTCCTCTGGGTACTCTGGTTTCCTCCCAGTCCAAAGACATACACATTCGACTAGTTGTCTTTTACAAATTGCACCTAGGTGTGAGTGTGAGTGGATATGATGTGTTTGTGTTTGTGTTGACCCTGCAACGGACTGGTGAGCTATAAATGGTATACTTCACCTTCACCCAGAGTCAACTGAGATAGGCTCCAGCCTCCCCGTGTCCCTAGCAGGATTAACTGGTTTGGTTTGGTGAATTAATGAATTGATCGTCATTGTCACATCTGAAGGTATCCGATATCAGTCTTGATACCAGAATGTCCAAACTAGAATACCCAGAGCAGTGGTCACCAACCCTGTTCCTGGAGATCTACCCTCCTTCAAGTTTTATCCCCAACCAAAATCTAACATACCCCCCTTTTTCCTGATCAAGAAGTTAATGATTAGATGGTCAGTTGCTCATGTTTAAAGTTAGAGACAAAGTCTTGCAAGGAGATAGAGCACCAGGAACAGGGTTGGCATTCACTGTCCTAGAGTAATCCATCAGCAATGAGTACCATAGATTTGAGACATCTTTGAGCACTTTCATGAAAAGTTTCTAGTTTATTACCCATGTCGTCGTGTTCCTCCATTTCAGACATGGCGCTCTGGTATGCGTCAAACATTCCTGTGCCTGATAAATCCCTGGCAGCTCCTTGTCCATCCAAGCTGCTCTTCCCTGGATCCTCTTCCTGACTGTGGTAGAACACAGAGCTGGCCGACTCGTTGGAGCGCATCATGCTGTAGCGGCGGCGTTTGTCCTGCCACCCCACAAGAGACAAAGATAGCAGATAAAAGTTGAACTGGTTAAATAAAGCTGACATTTTGTTATTTGGTTAACACTAATGAGACATCTTGATGATACAAAGAGATCAGTGAAATGTGGTAAGTAATTACCAGTGAAAAGAAAAGATATTTAAAAAAAAAGCTTTGAATCTTTTAAGCAGTGCTTTTCAGTCCCAGTCGAGGGATTTCAACTAATGAGCTGATAATGGGAATCAGGGAAATCCTCCCAAAGCATCTAATCTCAGGAGTGGGATAACTCCATGTTCCAACAGCCCTCTGGTCTAACAGCCCATTGGTCCAACAGCCCTACTCATATAAGATGCGCACCTTGCTTAAATCAGTTGGGTCAGGGTTAAGGCTGCCAGAACAGTGGGGTGTCGGAATGTAGGGCTGTAACCTCTCAGGAGTCCCAGACTTTTGCTTACTCCAGGCTCAGTACACCACAAGGCCACCACAAAGACAAAAGTTGATGGACACTTGACCTTAACACTCATATAAACTTGGACTCCAGGTTCTGTTCCTCTTTGCTGTTATAATAAATTTATCTCTTCTTGGAAGGCTGTTCCTGTAGATTTTGGAGTGTAGGCTGTGAGGATTTGTAACGTACTTTGCACTCTATAAGTGCATCTCTAGTTTTTCTGTGTATTTTCACTGCTTGTGCCTGCAGACCCCTACTGAAGTTTACTCACAGTCTTGGGGTTGGAGTGGTATCGTGTTGTGTCACACACTACGCTGTATCCAATCAACCGGTCACCAGGAAACAGGTATGTGGTTCCCACTGGAGACAGCAGCACTTCCTTAGTCTCTGGATAGAGCCATTCGATGGAGATGTCACTCAGAACAGGCGCCATGGACTTCTTCAGGCATTTAATCATCTACAACGTTTCCAAATCCATAGACAAATGCAAGACCAGTTCATTTCTAATCACGGCACATGATATACAAATATTTTAAAGGAAGGTATACTCGTTCAATTCATTCATTTTATGAAGCACTTAATCCTAATTACATTTACGACATTTGGCAGTCGTCCGTATCCAGAGCGACTTACATTTTTATACAACTGAGCATTTGAGTGTAAAGGGCCTTGCTTAATGGCTCAACAGTGGTAGCTTGGTGGTACTGGGATTTGAACCCCTGACCTTTAAGTCAGTAAGCCACAGCCGGGTCATTAGGGTCGCCGGGAAGCTGGCGCCCATCTCAGCCGACTCTGGGCTAGGGCAGAGTTCACCCTGGACAGCTCGCCACACCATCGCAGGGTGGGGCTTTTTTAAACGCTGATCATATTTTTTACCTTAAAACTTTAAATTGTTTATTAGTACTTTTAAGCACCAACCAAATTAATTTCCATGCTTTAATTGCAAGGGAGTGACATTTAGAGTAGGATAAACATGTCACCTTAGGCTGAAGTCTTTCTCCTTCTGCCAGGAACACAGCAGCACCTCTGGAAACTGTCGCCAGGCTCTGGATGAGTCGCTTGCAAGCTCCTTGACCGATACCAAACATGTAGCACCTGTAAGCGAAACAGTCCCATTTATATTCAGAAGGAGAGCAGCAGTTATTTGATGTCTACCTAAAAACCGGAAGCTTATGGAAGCACATTGCTGCCATGCAAGAAGAAAAATCTCCTCAACATCGTTTTTTTTAAATATACCTTGTATGAGAATAGTGTCTCATTTTCCAAAAAAAATATTTGCTTATTATAAAAGCATCTTGTTATGAGAAGAGCACAAACATCTCACTGGCACAAGATAAACATCTCATTGTTGTGAGAAAAGCATCTCAGTGTCATAACAAAACATCTCACTACTCACTCATTTGCCAAACAGTTTAATCCTAGGGTTGTGGGGAGGCTGGAGTCTATCTCAACCGTCATCTGGTAAAGGTGGGGTACACCCTGGACAGTGCACCAACACCTGCACAACCATTTAACCTCACATGCAAGCACTGGTAGAACGTGCAAACTCTACATGGAAATGCCCAAGCCAAACCCGGGACTCGAACCCAGGACCTTCTTGGCGGATGTGCTAGACACTAAACCAACGTGCCGGACAACATCTCTATTACAAGATAAACATCTTGCTGTTAGGAGAAACCTATCTCAGTATCATAACTAAACATCTCATTGTTATGAAAACAACTATCTCATCGTTAAAAGAAAAGAGTATCATTTTTATCAAAAGATATCTTGTCGTTAAAAGAAAACGCTGCACTATTTAAAAAAATACATCATGACAAGCATTTGATTATTATGCAAACAAAAAAATAAGAAAAAAATATACAGAGTGGTATTAAAAAGCATTTCACGATTATGAGATTATGAGATATCTCATTGTTATGGGAAAAACAGATTAGCCTGAGAAAAGTGTTTCCTTGGCACAATAAATGAGCATAACAAGATTCTTGTTATTACAATAAATTAGTTATTAGTTATATATAAAAAAGTTATTAGTTATAATGAGAAAACATCTTGTATTCATGAGGAAAGCAACTAGGCAGTGTCTCATAATTATGAAGAGCGTATGTTGTTACTATGGAAAACTCGTCGTTATGAGAGGACGGCAACATACGTAACCTGAGCTGTTTTGCGATTTCAAGATTGTTTTTAGCCTACGAGGCGTTTTCGCTATTTATTTCTAGTGAGATGCTGAGTAGTAGCTGAAGCCTGGAACAGGCATGACACATGAAAAAGGAGTAGAAGGCTTTGATGTATGTATTTCGGGTTGTTATGTTATATAGGAGAGCACAAGTGATTAAAACTCGGCTTGACCTTTTCGCTTGGTCAGTAACATCTCCAGAAACTGATGTGCAGCAAGGATGATTTCATCTGCTTTGAAGATCTGGGCAGAGTGTGTATGCGTGTGTACAATTTTTCAGTCGCTCTTACTAACAGGTGTTGTTTTTCTCTCATCAGTCACTCGGGGAGGCTGGAGCCTATCTCAGCCGACACTAGGCGAAGGTGGGGTACTCCCTGAACGCACATACAACCAAATTTGGACAGCCATTTAGCCTAAAATGCATGTCTTTGGACTGTAGGAGGAAACTGGAGTACCCAGAGGAAACCCACGCAAGCACGGGGAAGACATGCAAACTCCACATAAAAATGCCCGAGCCAGGACCGTCTTTATGTGAGGCGAACTTGTGAGGTAAACATTACACCACCCTGTTTTATTCTCTCATTCCAGAACAGTGCTTAAGGATTGAATCCATCTCATTTACTAGATGAATAAATAATTATGAAAATTTGCATAAAATATTTCACCAAATGTTGTGTATCAACACCAAAGAGATCTGCAACTTCTACTGCAAATCTCAGATGGCCGTCTGCACAAACAGAGCTACATGTGAATAGCGGTAACACCCTGTTTAGTTCAATCTGAAGTGGATTATAGACGCGGGCCATTTTGCACGCACAGCAGCCAGGTTGATTTGATTATCGGCTTGCATTACGTTCACTTGTTCTTTTTTTCTTTCCCAGCACTAATCTCTGGTGCTTTGCTTCCAAATATGATAGTGTTATCGAACTGTGAATTCTGGTCGGATTGGTCGGAAAGATGTTGAGGAGTTTTCTGTAAAAGCAGCTGTAACCACAAATCACATATTAATGTGCTGTTTCGAATAGATTGCTGTTTCTATAGAAACGGCACACACAAAGATTGTTTGGTGGATGCTCAGTTATAACCAAAGCCTAATAATAAACAGTTTTAAAAATGTGTTGTTAGGATATTTTATAAGGAGGATATATAGGTAAAAGGGTCTCCAAGGGCAAACTTTTGTAACAGCCAGAGGTAGAGGTGTTACTGTAAATTTTTTTGGTTGGAGGTTTATTCATTCATTTATTCATTTTTTGAACCGCTTATTCCTAATTAGGGTCGCGGGGAGGCTGGCGCCCATCTCAACCGACTCTGGGCGAGGTCGGGGTACACCCTGGACAGCTCGCCAGGCCATCGCAGGGCCATCAGTCACACAACTATTCACACTCACACTTACACCTAGGGGTGATTTGGAACAGCCAATTAGCCTATTGTGCATATTTTTCGACTGTGGGAGGAAACCGGAGTACCCGGAGGAAACCCACGCAAGCACAGGGAGAACATGCAAACTCCACACAGAAAC